>MJUU01011935.1:1215-17611 GCA_002080025.1 Modiolus philippinarum | reverse complement strand
GTTTTAGAAGCAGAATTAAAATCTGCACCCGTTGCAAATGTAGATTTGGTGAACAACGATCCAGTTTTAAAAGAAGAGCTGAAAACTGCACCGGTCGACGTAAATTCTGGAATTAATCCTTCGAGTGGAGTAGGCATTGATATGCCTCTACCGAAATTGCCACAGTCTGGTGGGATAGGCATCGACATGCCACTGCCAAAATTGCCTCAGTCTGTTGGTCTCGATGTTGAACTAGCACAAAACATTGACACTTCTGGTTTGGTAATCAACGAAGAGGAACCCAAAAAGGAACTTACAAGTGAACAGTTGGATTATATTGAAGACCTTAATATATGACGCATATACTCAAACAAAGAAAGTACTGTTGTTTTAGGTTTACTATACGGTGTCTTTTGCTTTGTTTTGTTTTTGACACTTTAGGAGAAATTGCTCATGATATGTGAAAAACATAAAAAGACGAAAAGAACTACAAACAACGAAAAATTGTCCACTGCGGTTATTTTATCTTATATTTTTTTCTATAAAAACTAAATACAAAGCAGATTTAAATAAATCACGTGGAATAAAGTAATGAAATATGCTATAATCTTACAAATATTCAATTTATTTCTAACGGGAATTTTCAACACTATTTAGAAAAATGAGAGCTATTTTTGGATTTTTGAGCAGTGGTTGGAAATATGTAAATTGTTTCCATCGGGAAACACCTTTGTAAATCAAAATAAGCTAAATACAATATGTTATGAATTAAAAGTCCCCATTTTGTTTGTAAATGCAGATTTAAAAGCCAAACACTGCATATTGTGTCACCAATATTTTTATGCAAATTTTCCCAAATTCAGGTTTGTATGAGCCTATGTTTGTTCAGAAAAGAAAACATAAATTGTCTAATTCTTTTACTAAACTTGTGTAGTATAATTTCAGTATATAGATTTGCATATATTCGTTAGCAATACACTAAACGTATGGCTTAATTACTGAAGGTCCATTGGCTGATTTGTGTATTACTTTTACAGTGACTTCGGTATTTAGTTATTTTAGACTGTTCTACTCAGGTTGACTTTCCTAAACATGGTCTTCGAAATGTTTTGATAAGGAGCAACAAATTTATTGTCGAAATGGCCGTAAATATATCAACACTGGATCAGTGCCTTTATCTCGGAGACGTTATTTAGTCAACAAGGCTTTCAGCACCCCAGTCTTCCAACGTCGTTTCTTGTCTGGAAAAATATAATACACCCGTCACACTATCAGTGAGACACGTATGGTTTGAAAAATCTGTTGGATAGCTGATTGGTTAATTTCATTTTCTAACCCTTAGACAAAACCAATTAAAATCCTTGGAATTTGTTATTTCTCTGCCCCTCAAACAGAACCAAGGTAAAATTTTGAAAAAAGGTGTGTATAGCTCTAGTTTTCAAACATTAAAAAGGACAAACCGGTGCCATAACACTTTTGACGAAGACAAAACTAAAAATTAAAAAGGCTATGTTAAAATGTTTATGTTGCTGTGATGACAGTGATTGTAAAAGCACTTTGACAGTTTAATTGATGTATGTTGACAATCCCGCATTCATGACAAGAAAAGACATGGATGTAGCGTTGTTCGATATCTAGCAAAGAATTCCACTCAAACTGGTGTTGAGGAGCCGTCTTAAACTTACTATCAAAGCTCATGGTTAAAGACCTCGTGGTGACTTCAAGATGAAGAACAACAATAAAGGCGTTGTTCCTTTGCTTGGTTATACCATGTATTTGTAGACACTTTGTATCATGTGCATGTTTTACTTCATATCCTTTCATTATTATGTCGTCTACATCTGTTACAGCCATCACTTGGTCAAAGTTCTGTGTTAGTCTTAAATGACAAACTTGCTCTCGTCCCGAATGTAAGGGATAAACGTTGTTCGTAATCAATCAATTAATAAATTAATTAATTGATCAATCAAATTAGTCAGTTTCTACTCGGTCCTTGATTTGTCTGCATTGTTGAATTTTCTTTGCTGCTTTCAAATCGAGATTGATAAATGAAGCTGAACCGAACTTGAAGATATGTACTTTGATATTCTGTGTATTTTCAATAACATGTATAATAAACAGCTGCGCCAAGTCGCATGATACGCCCGTCGTCACCCCTTGAAAACTTTAAGTGATTAAAGAATGTGGTTCTCAATTTAGAATACACCTATAACTGCCCAATTAAGCATGATATCTCTTTAATAAATCAATCTGCAAAGTTTGAAGTGAGCTGATCAAACTATTAATCAGTTAGAGTGCATTATGTATAAAATTGCCTTAAAATAAAGTCCCATAACTCTTCCAAGAAAAATCGAAATTTCACGAAAAGTATACAGACCATGAAACCATCATATCCAATACCTGCACAAAGTTTGAAGTGAACTAGCCATAGGTTTGTCAAGTTAGAACACAACATGTGAAAAATTGCCTTAGAATTCATAAATAAAGTTCCATAACTCTTGCAAGAAAAATCAAAATTTCACGAAAAAGTATACAGATCATGAGGCCATCATACCCAATATCTTTCCAAAGTTTGAAGTGAATTGGTCAAAGATTCGCGACATATAAAAAATTGCCTTAAAATTGCCGAATAAAGTCCAATAACTCCAACAAGAAAAATCGAATTTTCACGAAAAAGTATACAGATCGTGAGTCCATCATACCCAATACCTCTACAAAGTTTGAAGTGAATTGGCAAAATGGTTATCAAGTTAGAGCGCGACATATGAAACGGACGGACAGACAGACAGACAGACAGACAGACAGGCGGACGGACGGACAATCGGACATTGGTATACCATAATACGTCCGTCATTAGACGGGCGTATAAAAATGAATATTTTACCTTTTATTCATGGCCTACTTTACCATTGTTATTTTGTTCAGTTACATGTTAATTTGTCAGTGAATATACTTTTAAAAGGAATTGGAAGAGTCCACTTTATTTGCATTTCATGTGAACTTATTCCAAAATTGCCTCACTTTGAATTAACTCAAAACGAGACGGAGTCTCATTCTCAGTTCATATGAACCGTATCGATACTGATTACAGATCAGAATAGTCCATTTGAAATGTACTCAAAGTTTGAACTCGGTTCACTTCGGAGATTTATTCAAAGTATGGACCCTCAGGACTGTATTTCAATAGAATCAAATTGTCTTCCCTTTGAATAAACCCAAAACGGGGCAAAGAGTCTCATTTTTAGTCTGATCGTCTAAATCGTTGTCTATTACAGTTTAGTATAGTTCACTTGAACTTTTAAAACGGTTTATAACCTGTGATTCCTTTATTGGGCCGATGCCTCTGCTGGTGGACTGTTAGTCCCCGAGGGTATTCACCAACCCAGTAGTCATTACTTCAGTGCTGACCCCAAATCGACTTTATTGAAACTTGCAATATCTAAATTTTACAAAATTTTGTTTAAAAAATAAGAAGTATCTCCCTCGTCCATAGCTCTGTCCTTAGCTGAATTTTGGCTTTTCTATTTAGATCCTTTTGATTACTGATTTGTTCTCTAATAGCTTTTACACTCGGCCCTGAATCGGTTTTCAGGGAGCTCCGGCTACAGAGCTGCCGGGCACGTCCCCAGTTGGTGGATAAGGGAATGCCCTGTCTATGTGGGTTAGTCCGGTCATAATACGGAAAGCCTGACATCGAACCATTGTAGCCAAACTGAGGAGAAACGCCACGTTCCATGCAGTATAAAGACCCCTCATTGTTTAAAGAGAGCAGAGTCATTGGGACTCGTGTAGAAGGCTCAATTTCCTGCCCATACCCATTTCTCCCCTTTTCCAATAATCGATCAATCAATCAGCGTTTACAAGTTTTTCGGTTAATGGACTTCCAAATGTTGGTTTGACCTGCACTGATGAAACATAAGCTGTCGAAATGCGCAATGTAGAAACTAAATTTTCAGTTACTTCTGTATTTTTTTATTTAACTTTACAACATTTATACCAAGGTTGATTTTTTTTTCAAACGGCATCCATATAATGCGTTTTGCTATGAAAATAAAGCAATTTCTGACTAACAACGCACACGTTTTAGGAATTTGATATATGCTAATTATGTTAATTTTTTCGAAACCTAAAACGTTTCAGATTTGAAAGAATCGTGTGAACGTATTGCGTTTTCAAAACGCTTCGAAAACGTTTTAGAACAGCAGTGCGAACGTAAGACGTTTTCTAAAGCGTATTCTAATATGAGAACAATGGAAATCATGACGACCGGCCATATGAAAATCTCCAATAACATTATGAGCGACGCCACAATAGTCTTAACGCTGAAAATGACGACGTCATAGTATGTTTTGTGCACAAAAACGTCAGAAAATTTTATGTAATGGCTGCCATTACCGTGTACACTATAGGTTCGTCCAGATAATGAAATGTCATATCAGAATCGAAATAATCCATGTTCGCCGGTGCTTTGTAGTCGATTTACATATGGGTGTCCATTATTTTCGTTTATTTTACCCCTCGCTCCGCTGCGATACGCTCTAGGTAAAATATTAACGAAAATAATTGCCACCCATATGTAAATCTCCAATAAACCACCGGAGCCCATGAATTATTTCTTAATTAATCTTTCTCCAACTCTTAGCGCGTTAATCCGGTTGGTTAAAAATACGTATTATTTTTAACCATTTCTGTGCCATGGGCCTATTTTGGGCCTAATATTTTTTACTACGTTCAGTGCCATCGGGCATATTTTAGGCCTATGTTGTTTTTCTGACGCTGGAACAATAGAGAACTATGACGTCGTCAAATTTGGCGTACCTCGACGACTATCAATTTGCGGACGTTTATTGGCGCGCTTTCATATCTTTCGGTGTCTCTGCCCATATTGCGATAATGTGTGTAATATTAAACGGTAGATTATGAAATCTTGTAGCATTTTTTTTTTGAATACTTGACACTGACTATCTTTGTTTTCTTGTCATATTTTTAATTGAGATTTTGCGTATTGTTTGTTATTATAAGTTTTCTTTTGACTTTTGATTTAGTTTGAATTCTGAATTTATTTTTCAATGCCGAATATGACAAATGTAACGTATATTAGTAGCAGCGACGTAATTCCATGTTGAACTTAATTAATGTTTTATTTGTAACGGTTGTGCTGTGAAGATGATCTAATTATCTACCCTGAATTTTAGGACTCGTAGAAATCCTGAATATGTTATGGTGCGGAGGAAATAACTTTAATTTGTGATGTGAAAAACATCAAATTTAATGCAGAAATCGAACAGTCCGTGTTTAAATGCAGAACTTCAAAGTTTGTGACTTTAATTGCAAAATATTTAAAAACAATCATATTTATTTCAGGAAAATGAACTTCTACTATATATCCTATAGGTGATAAATGTTCTTGGTCGGAATTGACCAAAGCATCCGAATGAGAATTTCGCCGATCGGCTTAGCGACTGCAGACTTACACAAATTAGCTTTTGGAAATTTAGAATGCATTTTTTTTTATCTGTAATTGTTATTCTGGTCTACTTGGTGTTGTACTAGTACATTTATATGTAAACTTTTTTGTATTGTTTTCTACCATAACTCAGATCCCAGAGGAACGAACCGTCTTGATATCGTCATTTGGCGTCTGTCTGTCTGTCGTCACCCGGTATCAAGACATGTCAGTACACACGAGGGGACAGTGACACAGCGGACACCCGACCCTCCTGTTACAATGTTTTATTAGATATTGAAAGGTTGGCACAACTTTTCCTTCTCTGTTTTGTTATTATTTGTTCTAAGAGAGGTATTAATAAATTTTTCAATTTATACTTTAAACTACATATAATTTTTTTGCAAAAAATTGAAAATGGAATATATACTATATAGAACATGCTTTCGATAAAACTTTTTATAAATCTTAATCTCAAACATAACTGGTACATTTAGGACACACACAATTTTATTTTTTTTTAAATAAAAGAAGTAGTGATCACGACTTGGTATGTCGAGATCACGACTATATATAATTGAGATCACGACTTAATAAGCGCTCGTTTAGTATGTCGAGATCACGACTTAATAAATTGTTATCTCGACATGCCAGGCGTGATCTCTACATACTAAGTCTTCCTCTCGGCTTGCTTAATCGTGATCTCGACATACTTAGTCGTCGTTATCTTGAAATACTAAGTCGTAATCTCGACATAAGTAAGTCATGCTCTTGACATGATAAGTTGGTTAGGAATAAAATGTTTTTGTTTTTTTTACAAACTATTTTAGGAAAATCTTTTTATTTTTTCGGTAATATTGTTCACTCAAAGACTATCTGACAAAATTATTATTATTTCAAGATGGTATGCATGTTTGATAAATATAAGACTTTGAATCATCCGTTTCCCCGTAAAAGCTAAAAAGGCGATACATTTTGGAGTGACGTATACATTGGCGCCCGCTACTCATAAATTATCGAAAGTTTTAACCCTGGTTTTTAAAGCCACCATATCATAATTCTTAATCAAAGGACTCTAAAATTAGCATTTTTCTCCTAACCGACTTAACTGACCGTCCTCGGAGTTATCTGCGCGGCTACCCAAGTAAATTAACTGACTTTTCTCTCTGTTATTTGCATGAAACCGTAGGGCGCAATAATCTTAACCTTAGCTTCATTTATATAATAAGTGGCGTAACAATACACCGATATATCGATATATTGTGGTATTTTTCAACAAACACTGGTACGGAATCCAGCGTATCGATGCGTATCGTTTTATGACTTTTGCTAAAATTTCAGAATCAGTACCACCTAAATGCTTGAAATTTTCTGATTTTGGTATAGAAAAGTCAGATAAAGGACAAACAAATGTATTTCGCTAAATGGAAATGAACATTCTTGTCTCACTGAACAAAATTTACCATTTTATCACATAAAATAGTTAAATCAAAGCTCCGATGGAGCTGAATCTCGAAGCCCTGAAATTCTACATGTGGCAAAACTTCGTAGTCATCCAAAGAACTACTGCATACGTCTGCATGTATTAAGTTATAGTCCGTGATACGTGAAAATAATCGGATTGTGTAATTTCGCATGTTGATTTCATTGCTATTATATATTATCAAGCACATTTGGCCACTTATTGCGAATTTAAAGGCGTAAAAATTTCTTAAAGCGACCGCAAAGCGAGAGCCTTTTAAGAAGTTTTCAGTCTTTAAAATCGCTGTAACTGGCCAAATTGCGCTTGATAATTAATTTGTGCGAAAATTCGAACGAACAAAGAGCGATGTTTGTATTTTGAATGCTACGAAACATTTACTACACTATTTTAAGAATACACACTACAACGACTCGTTATTAGGGCCCCGCATCGAGATGCGGGTGCCCTATAGTTTTCACTTTGTCCGTCCGTCCGTCCGTCTGTCCGTCCGTCTGTCCGTCAACAATTTTTTTGGTCAAAGTTTTCTGGGCTTCTACATGTGGGAATGATTTCATATTTGGTCTGAAGCTTTATGATGATGAGTTGTACCGTGTAAGCAGTTTTCAGGTTTGCCGTACCACTACTTCCCGTTTGCCGATACTTAAACTTTTTATTATACCACTCTATGGATGAAAATTTTTCGTCAAAGTTTTCTGGGCTTCTACATGTGGGAATGATTTCATTTTTGGTATGATGAGTTGTACCGTGTAAGTAATTTTCAGATTTGCCATGACACTACTTCCTGTTTGCCGATACTTTAACGTTTTATTATACCACTCTAAGGATGAAAATTTTTCGTCAAAGTTTTCTGGGTTTCTACATGTGGGAATGATTTTATATTTGGTCTGAAGCTTTATGGTGATAAGTTGTACCGTGTAAGCAATTTTCAGGTTTGCCGTGCCACTACTTCCTGTTTGCCGATACTTTAACGTTTTATTATACCACTCTATGGATGATAATTTTTGTCAAAGTTTTCTGAGCTTCTACATGTGGGAATGATTTCATATTTAGTCTGAAGCTTTATGATGATGAGTTGTACAGTGTAAGCAATTTTTAGGTTTGCCGTGCCACTGCTTAAGAGATAACCATACTGTATTTTAGGATCTGAGGGGGTAAATCGTACATTTTACTGTCGCAAACTGAGTTTTCCGGCGACGCGTTAGCGGAGCTTGAAAACGGATGTTTGCGACAGTAAAATCTTAGATTTACCCCTGAAGATCCTAAAATACAGTTTGGTTATCTCTATTCTAATGCAAATCCGCAAAAAGCATTTAAAAATCGATTTTTAAATCACATGAAGTTTGGTAAGCGTCTGCGCCATTACGTTGCTATTGGTTCCGACGGTAAATCGTCGATTTTACCCCCCTCAAAATTCTAACGCCATCCAATCAAATTAGCGTTACAAACATAAGTGCATTAGAATTACTGTTAGCCGAAACTTTAACTTTTTATTATACCACTCTATGGATGAAAATTTTTCGTCAAAGTTTTCTGGGTTTCTACGTGTGGGAATGAATTCATATTTGGTCTGAGGCTTAATGGTGACAAGTTGTACCGTGTAAGCAATTTTCAGGTTTGCAGTGCCACTACTTCCTGTTTGCCGATACTTTAACTTTTTATTATACCATTCTATGGATGAAAATTTTTCGTCAAAGTTTTCTGGGTTTCTACATGTGGGAATGATTTCATATTTGGTCTGAAGCTTTATGATGATGAGTTGTACCGTGTAAGCAATTTTTATGTTTGCCGTGCCACTCTTCCTTTTTGCCAATACTTTTTAACTTTTTTAACAAATATTTTCATAAACAAATGTTGATAATTTGGTACAAAGGAAGTGACTGCCTATTGCGGGGCCCTCCTGCGTTCAGCAGTACCTCTAGTTGATTTTTTGTAACTCTGAATGGGGACATGTTTGATTTAAATCATAATTATAGAACACCAATCCCTGAATCTATTAAGCACTAATTGATACTCAAAACAATAAATACGTTACTGACTTTGAAAATTTATAAACATAATGTTATAATACTAAATTAATCGCGCTTCTGGACACGTGTACTTATGTAAACTTTAAATATAGATCGCTTCACATCTGACGTGTTTATCGTCTGTTTCATTTTAAACCAATAAAAACATCTTATAAAGGTCAATGGGCGTGTTTTCCCATCAGATATAAAGACAGCCATATTCATTTTCTATAAGCAACGAGTAAAAAAACGAGTAACTAGAAAACACGAGGGGACTTTATAAACGTAAGTGGATGATATGAATCGGATAATGGTTTTTATGAAATAAAAACGATACGCTAGGCTATGGAATAGCCTTGGATAGAAATTTGCGTGTTTGATTGACAAGGGTGTGGTGGCTCATGGTGTACTCAAATCAATACTTGAAGTAAGCCTTTCTCGGTACTGCATGCTTTGTAATTTCTTCTATCGGTCTTCACATGTGATAAAACAGTCACTGATTCGATCAAACCTCTAGTTTTTGCCTACAGCAACTCAAAGTAGTTTCGTGCTATTGTTTTTTTTTTTGCATTCTCCTAGGGTAGCTCTTTATTTTTCCGCAAAAACGCAATTCTATCTCTTTCCACATTTCGTTCTCCATTGCCTGAGTACCCGGGCCTAAGTATCCGGCTCCACAAACTACAATCACGCTTTGTTTAACACAATTGAGGCTTGTTAAGGGGGGTCCTAATATCCCATATCCCAGTAAGTCTGGACTGAAATATCCCTTTGAAATTTGAAAATATCCCATTAATTTTTAAGTATCCCGTTTTTCAGAGTCAAAATATCCCATATCCCCGTACTTTTTGCCTTAAATATCCCATATCCCAATAACAAAAGTGGTAAATATCCCGTCCTTAACAAGCCTCACAATTGAAAAGTCTTTTATATTATTTGTATATTATTGATTATTGCACAATACCTCATCTTTATTTATTAACTTCTGGTTTTAAATTTATACATTACTGTTCTTATTCTTTTTATCATATCTAAATTTATAAATTTGGCTTAGAGATATTGCAATACCAATCCCATCATCCTCTACAAACTTGTTCCCAGTACCACCTATAGTAAATGTTTATAATACTTTTCAACTTCCACAAGGAAACAGAAAAATTAAACCCCGCCCCGTTTTATCAGGACGAAACTGGACGCCATTTTGATGTTCGAGAATCTGAAATTCCTATTAGTCAATAGTCTTCTGCACATGCGTTCTCCTCACTGCGCAAGCGTACTCCTCACTTACCCCCAAGATCTATCTATATAGCTAGGCTATTCCATAGCCTAGCTAATTTGATTAACATGCATATTGATTTCAGTTTAATAAAACAACACTGTATTCAACTCAAGAAAATGAAGAAATATAACGTATCCGATTTTGAAAGGAACTTGCGCACTATAGTTTATAGGAAGCACGAAGATCATCTTTTAGAGCTGTTAATAGGCTTGAAGCCTCATGCGGGGCACGTGATTTTTTCTTGCCATATCAATATCTCTCCAGCCATTTCATGGCTTCGAGATAAAAAAGGAGATTTAAAAATGTAATCAAATTCAGAAATCAGAAGAGGATATGTATCGATACGTATCACGATATGCTTGCGTTGTAATTCCGGGAGTATGATTGATTTTCAGAAAATAAATATATGATTCACAAACGGGAGATTTTTTTGTTTTTGTATTTTTTTTTTGCATGTTTTTTTTCAGTCGGTTGGGAAAACATTTTTTCGATTAAAAATGTATGGGTGTATTGCAAATATAGTCCTTTTACTATCATCAGACTCAAATTGCACCAGCAACGGATCAACTGTTAACATGATCCGGCAATTTTACTTTCAACGTTTATCCCCTTGGGTAAAAACAGGGACTCTAGAGCTCTCTGAGAGCCCGGAATGAGTGGAGCCCGGAGCCCTGTGATTGGGTGGGGTCTCATTGGGGGGTTCTGATCCCGGATCACGCTTAACGTTTTGTTAAATTCCCGTATCCCGCTTACCATTTTTGTGTTTTTCTAGGTCACGCTTATTCACTTTTTAGAAAATAGAGTATTATGTAAACAGTGATGCGTTTTTTTCCGGATAAAATGTTATTTTGATTGTGTAAGCCAAGTAAGTAGTTAACGCTAAGAAGAGAAGGCTTTTGAATGTATTTGTATTTGAAATTAATGCTAAGCTTAATACCTAGCTGTCGGTCATTTTGGACAAAACTCAGACACGATGAACATAATAGGAAAGCCGATTCTGAAGCCATCAAACCTATTAGCATACAAAGTTTCAGTGCTTGAATTCAGTTTTACAATTTTAGACTTCTTTTTATTCTGAGTGAATCAAGTGTTTACACCTTGCATACTGATACTAAACCTTGCAGACACAATAAGGCCTTCAAAGTTCTTGAAATTTTAAAGCCAGTCAAGGACACCATGATCTATCCTGACAAGGAACGGGAATTCATCTAGAAATGCTTTATAGCAGACGCTATTGCAAGTAATTCACGGCGAGTTATGTCATAACTGCGTTCTTGTGTATTCCGGCAAACTTGTACTAAAATTAGCCGTCATAGTCTCTTTTTGACCTTGTATTTTAGATAATTAAGCTCCTATTCCAAAGGAGCTGGCTTTGATGTCTGATATCTACGTTATGAGTATCCGGAAATTTGAGCATACACAAGACACTTTTTAAGTTTGCCACCTGACACTCTCGTGACATTAAATATTTTCACCATGTTCTGTCAACTTATGGAGGGGTCTGGCTATTTCTGAAAAGCCATTCACATACATGCGGTTGTATATGCAGGTTCCAAAAATACTTCTCACATCTTCGTAGATTTGAGTACTGGCCATCCAATATGCCATCGGTTTATATATATTTTCCAAGATCTAGTCGAAGATCAAGAGGTATCTTGCAGAACATCACTCATTGTAAATCGTACATACATTAAAGTTTTTGATAACGAAAAACTGCGATTCCCGCTTAGTAAAATTATCATTTTCCCGAATTCCCGAACCATTTTTATCTAATTTCACGTATCCCACTCTACTTCGTTTCCCGTTTTCACGCACAATAATTTGACTCTCACGAGTCACGCTTACAGAAAAACGGTCGATCCCGTGTCACGCTGAGACCCCAATGAGACCCTCATTGGAGCCAATAGCCATATTCTTGGATCCCGGAACTCTAGTCTTAAAGCCCGGAACGCCAATCTTAGAGCCTGAAACCATAGTCTTGGAGCCCTGAGCTTTTGTGTTGGAGCTCCGAGTCCAATGTTCGAGCCTGGACCCCAGGGCGCTCGTTATTCACCAAATCTTCATCATTCAAAGTGCAACTTGTGTACTAGAAAGTACTAGTGCTCTCGTATGGAACTATAAATTCAAAGTAATCTATACGAATATTTGGGGAAAGCACATGTAAACATTAAACAGGCAGAATTTATCAAATATTTCAATTCACCAACTACAAAAAATACGAACAAATACCAGTTTTAGTGATTTTTTTATCCCTTTCAAATACCGTAGTTCAATCTACAGAACCCGCAATTACTCGTGACGTTTTAGCGATTATCAACGTCACTGACGCACTAAAAAACTTGTGTAGGTTATTAAAAATTATCAGTCTGCGAAATTCTCCAGATAATTAAAATAAGTATTTTATATATTGACTGCAATATGCTTATTGTTTATTATATAAGTGTTTATTTATTGTGTATATGTATTTTTAATTGCTCTCTGTACCTATGTTTATCTATGGTTTTTAGAGAATAAAGAATCTTGAATCTTGAATCTTGACGCGATTTTTATGTGTATCTCTGTTAAAAACAATCTTGGCACTGAAGAGTTATTTGCGGAAAATTCCCATGACACGTTGGTTAAATTTCTACGTGATGTTTCCCGCAACGTTTTATTTCGGTCATAAAGTCTATTGTGACGTCATCTATACTAGGTTTTCAGATAGCGCGGCAAACGTTGACAACCGTGCTGAACCATTGAATATGCACCTGGGACACAGTAAAAGTCATTAGAGAAATATAGATTACACCACAAGATCCCGTTCATTACCATATTTTATCCACTAGAGATAGTTAAATTTTAAGATTTTAATTGCGAGGCTTGCCGAGCATTATAAAATTTTAAAATTTAACTATCGAGAGTGGATAAAATATGGTAATAATCGGGATAAAGTGGTGTAATCTTTTTCTCTAATGATAAATGATAAGCACCGAGAATTGTATTCCGAATAGATTTGGCGGGAAATAGCGCGGGGCTTTATTCAACATACGTTGAATAAAGAAAATTTATCTAACGGGTCAGAACCAGTTTAAACTTGACATATCATTAGAGAAACAATATATCCTCCTGTTTGCTCGTGTATTACGATATTTCTCCATTCTCGATAGTTAAATTTCTGATTTTAACATGTTCGCTAAAGCTCGCATGTTGAAAATCAAAAATTTAACTATCTCGAACTGGAGAAATATCGTAATCCACTTGATCCGGAAGGATATACTATATATAACGTTTTATTATATTTGTACTTTTATTTCTATGGATAAAGTATAGAAATGAATCTACTCAATAAAACATCATATTGCACAGTTGATCATGATAAATCATCATATTGCACACTTACTTTGATTGACATTTACAAGCTACACCCCTTTAACACCCACAATAGAATATACCACTCCTCTTTTGTTTGTCATCAGTGACTTCAGCCATGTCAATCAAATATAATAAAACAATTATGGCACTTCTTTACTCGATCAATATGGGGTTTAACGGAGCGCAAAAGATAATATTGAACTCGGGGTAAACCCTCGTTCAATATTACTTTATTGCTCCGTTAAACCCCATATTGATCTCGTAGAAGTGCCATAATTGTATATTATCGAAAACTATCAGATAATGCAATACGTGTGAACCCGGCAAAAACGTAAATAATAAAGGTTCTAGGATGTGTGTTGCAGATCTAAACACCATTTTGACATTGATATGTGATGCCAAATCGACGTTTTATTTACAATTGCAACTTTCGTAATTGTGTTGGAAAAAAGTTGCTGAATCTAACATATATGTGTTTAGAATCTAAGGACCATCTTTATTATGGTGCAAATTATACCTATGCAATACAACTTTCATTTGGTAACCATATTTGCATGAACTTCTGGAAAATGGTGTTTCGATATGTGTTTAGCAACTAAACAACATATAGATAGCGATGTATATTATACTGAATCTATGTGACACAGGCATCGGGTAGTGATACTTGAAAAAAAGTTCAATTTAAAGGTACACAGAAAGTATTTCATACATGTATATGTTTAGAATCTAAACACCATTTAAATTAACCCTGGGTTTTTCATTTACAGCTACTTACAATATAATTAACTACTTAATCTAGTAGTTTGTCTATGTGTTTAGAAACTAAATACAGTTTTACCGCGATATATACTATTTCCAGCTTGAAATTATTTTTCAAATGATTTGCTGACTTCAAATGTACTCCATGAATATGCAGTTATATTGTATAGCAATTGATGAATCTAAATGTTAATAGAAAAGGTGTTAATATATGTGTTTAAAAACTAAACACCATTTTATTGTGATGCAAACTATACCTTACTTGGAATGAACTTCAGGAAACTGGCCATGGTGTTGAGATATGTGTTTAATTGTGAGAATTAATGAATTTTCTGTTATCATGCTATCAAATCGACATTGGTAATGATGAGACATCTTGCTTGACCGAAATTGAAAATGTGTGCTTTGAAATCATCTCTGTAAATTTTCAATGTAAAGGTTTTGGATAATACAATACACATGCGATAGTTATTTTTTTTCACAAATCACAAGTACCGTTAAATGTTGGGAGAGCCCTTCAAGTGAACTATTCCAAATTGCCCTCACTTTGAATGTACCCAAAACGAGACGGAGTCTCATTTTCAGTTCATATGAACCGTAATTTTATCGACAGTGATTACATTTTAGAAGAGTTCACTTGAAATGTAGTCTAAGTGTGAACTCACCTTAAGAAACAATGGAGTTGTGTTTTTCTTGTTTGTATCGGCTGTGCCAATAATACGGTTATAAACAAAATCTCAACGAAATAGGATGCTAAGTTGGATAAATAGGATGCTAAATGCTAAGTTGGTTATTTAACACATTTTGGCAAATTTTGTTAATTATGTGAAATAGGTTCCAATTTACAGCTAAGCACTGTTTTGTTAGAAGCATCTATATTTTCAACAATGTCCTAAACACTTTTATTCTCTAACAATTGAAACATGTTTAATTACTTAAGCACATTTCATTACTTTTAATATGTTAAAAATCTAAACGGCATTTTATTATATTGACACTTAATTCATGTTGTACGTTTTGCAGGTCACTGATACCTATGTGAGAAACAAAGTACCATAGTAACTGTAAATTTAGTTTCTGCATATGACAATTTTGATAACTTTTGTCTGTGTAGTGCAGAATAAATGAAAACATTTTGAAGACCATAAATACAAAATTTGTAAAATCTGATAGAGCACAAATAACCAAAAGATCTTAATTGAAAGTCAAAAACAAGTAAGGACATAGCTATGCAAGAGGGAGATACTCCTTTGTTTAAAATAAAATTTTCCAAAATTAAGATATTCCAAGTTTTCAGATTATTAAATCAATTTTCGGGTCAGCACCGCAGTACTGACTACTAGATTGGTGAATACCTATAGGGGACTAACATTCCAACAGAAGAGGCATTTGCCGAGTGGTAATGAATAACAAAGTACCGAAGTCACTGTAAAGTTTAGTTTATTAGTTGTTGAATCAAAATGTTCACACATGTATTGAAACCGTTTTTACAGCAATATATATACTGTGCCGGTCTATCTTCAATTTGATCAAGTTGTTGAATCAAAACGTTCACTTACCTTTCACGGCAATAATTACTATGCCTTAATCCTCGAAACTATATTTGAAATCATTTGCTGAAACTAAAAAATTTCAGAGAAAAGGTGTTATAGACATATGCTTAGAATCTTAACACCATTTGAATATAGCGATGGGAAGGGCTCTACACTAGTTCTTTTAAAAGATTGACACAGATTTAGGCATTGTCAATAAAATTCCCTTTCGAATCTACAGAAAATCTGCTAATCACATTGAAAAGAGGACAGATTTTAAACCATACATCCAAAATACAACGCAATAGAAACTTGTATTTTGGATGTACAGCAGACTATAAACGTAGACAGAAAAGGTGCTTAGATGTGTGTTGAAGATCTAAGCACCATATTGGCATTGATATGTGATGCCAAATCGACGTTTTATTTACAATTGCAACTTTCGTAATTGTGTTGGAAACCAATTGCTGAATCTAACATATATGTGTTTAGAATCTAAGGACCATCTTTATTATGGTGCAAATTATACCTATGCAATACAACTTCCAGTTGGTAATTATATTT
>MJUU01011934.1:6091-22306 GCA_002080025.1 Modiolus philippinarum | reverse complement strand
AGGGAGTGCGGGGATAGCTGTCGTTTCCGACAACATCTAGTTGTATTTGCCTTTAATACTTTTGTTTTTTTGTGCTTATGATTAGGCCAGTCTCTGCTGCTCTCTGTTCTATTTCTGACAACTTATCCTTCATCTGTAGGTGCTTGTGAGACAGTAGTGCGATGTCATCAGCAAAAACTAAGTCGTCTAGTTGTTCTGTCAGTGTCCATTGAATTCCATTTTTTCTATTTGTGATGGTCTCTCTCATGATCCAGTCAACTGCCAGTAGGAATAAGAATTGTGACAATAAATATTCCTGTCGAACCCTAGTTGTAATATAAAAAGGATCTGTAAGTCGAGCTTCATGCATTATTCGGCTCTTCATCCCTGTGTATGTGTTCTTAATGATGTTAATGAGTTTCTCATGAATTCCGTAATGGCCCAACTGATCTATCTAAACTCCGACCCGTCGTTGGGTGTGGGGTTTCCTCACCGTTCATTGAAGATCTTATGGTGGCTTTGAGTTGTTATTACTCCCCTTTGGGTCGTTGTCTCTTTGACATATTCAGGGGCGTAGCTAGGTCTAAAATAAAGTATAGGCACAAAATGCGGCAGGGGGTCTGGGGCTAAGCCCTGGTAGGGGGCGAATCCCCCCGGAAGCTCCAGCGATTTAGCAGAATCGAGATGGAAAAACTGTTCTCGATTTGAAAACGCCTGTGTCGTGTTGGTTTAATCAGATGGGAACAAAAAACAAATATTAACACTTTATTGACATAAAAGTACATTTTTCTTGTACAGGTTATGAAAAATCGTGTGAAATTAACAAGAGCTGCATACCCAAAAATAATGTTTGACAAGTAGATTATCAGACTGCTATAATTTATCCAATCGTTCTGCACAATACATGTATATCCTGAATTTTATTTGCGAAATATTTTTGCAAGAAGATCTTACAATGTGTTTAGCGGTCCAATTTTTAATATGTTCCCAGCTGGCAGCCATATTTGATGAGGTACTCCCCTGCCAGATATTTTTGAAAGGACTATGCAAGTACCATTGTCACAATTTGCTTATGGCTGGACGAGTAGTTAGATTAAACTTATTTTATTGTTAAATACTTTTAACAAATGGATTCTAATTATTTTTATTGGTGACCTGTGTGTTCGTTGACTATTTACTATATTTACTCTTTGTTGGACATCGGGAGTTGAAACTTTGATTCTTGTGTACCAAACCTCCATCCTGAAACGGATATAGCAATTGTCGACATCTAGCAAAACTTACTAGCATGCTAAGAAAAGTCTTGAACTCGCTCTGAGGTCAGTATTTGACAATGCGAGTGCAGACCTGTCAGACAAACATTTCTACGATGGCTTGTTGTGATTAAGTTTGGGTCCAATTGGATAAGTCAATTCGGAAATAATTTAATGGGGTCCAATGTTTAACCATGCTCGCCGCTGGCATCCATCTTGGTCTGAATCTGCCGTAAACTTTTTTGAAGCGACCATCTTAGGACCATTGTGGCTAAGTTTGGTTGTAATTGGACTAGTAGTATCTGAGAAGATCTTACAATGTGTTTAGCGGTCCAATTTTTAATATGTTCCCAGCTGGCAGCCATATTTGATGAGGTACTCCCCTGCCAGATATTTTTGGAAAGGACTATGCAAGTACCATTGTCACAATTTGCTTATAGCTGGACGAGTAGTTAGATTTAACTTATTTTATTGTTAAATACTTTTAACAAATGGATTGGATACAAGTTATTACAACTTAAACAAATCCTTTCCATATAATACAATGATACAGTATAATTGCATACAAGTAGTTTCTGAGAAATCTTTGAATGTGTTTCCCCAGGTCTAGTAAATAGCTAGCGGCAATCTTAAATGAAGTATGGACCTGCCGGATACAATTTTCAAAGGGGACCACCCAAGGACTATTGTAACCATGTTTGGTTTCAATATGCACAGTCGTTTCAGCAAAGAAGATCTTTGAACGAAACGGTAACAACGGACGGACGACGGACGTCTATTGATGGCAAAAGCCCACATTGGCATAGACAGGTGAGCTAAATTTTTCATGATTGAATAGGCTACTCTTTATTCCGACCAGGGATGTATGCACATTACACGTATCTGATAAGATATTTTTAATGTGGTTTTCATTTTTTCGTGACATTTTTAAAAGAGTGTCAGTATAATTTGAAATAAAATGCACTGCATATATTAAAATTCCAAATTTGCCTTTAGAGTTTGGCACGTCAGTGTAAGAATAACTAAGACGAAGGATAAAATGAATTAAAAAAATAGATATATATATATATATTTCGTGAGTGTTAACTGGCCTGGACTTGGTTGCGCAAACGTCAATTAAAATTAATTGACAAATTAAATTCAAATTGTAAATTCAATCTTGAACAAAAACAACCAAAACATTTACTTTAAATTTAACTGTCAATGCGTCCGATTCCTGATGTTGTACCAAAGGCACCCTTAAAAAAATTGCCAAATTTTTGTATAGGCACGTGCCTACTCGAGCCTTACGTAGCTACGCCCCTGATATTCCCCGTTTCCCTTCTTTTTTCTATCAAATGCCTTTTGATAGTCAATAAAAACAACAAATCAAAGCTCCGATGGAGCTGAATCTCGAAGCCCTGAAAATCTACACGTGGCAAAACTTCGTAGTCATTCAAAGAACTGCTGCATACGTCTGCATGTATTAAGTTATTCCGTAATACGTGAAAATAATCGGATTGTGTGATTTCGCATGTCGATTTCATTGGTATAAATATATGCAATACACTGTCTCGGGTATTGCTATTTTCATCTTTGACAAGTTACTGCGCGACAGGTTCGTTGATCCGAGACGCAATATAAAACACGAGTAAATATTGTGTTCAATTTTAACATAACAACACCGTATTCAACTCAAGAAAATGAAGAAATATAACTTGAAAACACAATGTATACGATTTTGAAAGAAACTTGCGCACTATATTTTATCGGAAACACAAAGATCTTTTAGAGCTGTTAATAGGCTTAAAGCCTCACGTGATTTTTTCTTGTCATATTAACATCTCTCCAGCCATTTCATGGCTTCGAGATAAAAATGATGTGTTGAATTCCAGTGATTGCTCCAAGATGATACGTAAGGTGGCTATTTGGTCAGAATATGATCTGTTTTCGCGAAATCCCGCTTGATTGTCTGGCAGCTTCTGATCGACAGCCTTCTTCATATGTTCCAAAATTATTCTATTTAAGACTTTTCCTGGTACTGATAAAAGCATTTTCCCCTGTAGTTATCACAGATGCTGAGGTCGCATTTCTTCGGTAGCTTTACGAGATGTCCTTCCTTCCAGTCTTGTGGTATATCTTAATTTCCTCTCTCCAGACCTTGCCAATCAAGTCGTAAAACATCTGTGTTGATGTTTCTCTGTCTGCTTTAAGAATATCTGCCGGTATATTATCTGGGCCTGGTGCTTTGTTATTTTTCAATGTGTTGATAACGTTGGTGATTTCGGCCCTGGTTGGTTGGTTGCAATTGATTAGTAACATGTCTCTAGATGGTTGTATATCCGCATGTTGTGGAGGTGGCTGTTGGTTTAACACCTCTTTGAATGAAATGTGTAACCCATCTTTTCATTTGCTCCTCTGTTGTTCCCATCTTTGTCCTTTACTGGTCTTTCACCTTTATTGGATTTGTTAACATTCTGATGTTATCATACAACCCTTTAATGTTGTTTTGCTGGCTGCCTTTTCTGCTTCCAAGGTCTCATTGGAGATAAATTCTCGCTTATCTCGTCTAGCACTATTCTTCACAGCTTTATCTGCCTCAGAGTACTCCTTTTGTGCCTTTTGCTTTGCTGTCCTTGTCTTGCTGTTGTTCAAGGCTTATTTCATTTTTTTCTTTTGTCAACTTTTACCAGTGTCTCCGGTGATACCCATTCTTGATGTTTCTTGTTTCGTTCTCCGGCTGTTGCTTCGCATGATGAAATAAACACTTCTTTAACTTCTTTAACTTCTTTCCAATAACCCTCTGGTGGCAGTTGATCAACACCCCTGCTGTTCAGGATGGCAAACCGGTTTCTAATATCAATCCTCAATTCTTCTCGTTTTCCTTTGTTTTTCAGTTTTGAGACGTCATATCTTTTAATGTCCTGTCCTCTGTTTCCATGATGCGTCTGCACCTCTTTTGACTCTCACGTCTTGAAGGCTTCGTCTGAACCTTCTTGAAATACAGACATGATCTATTTGATTTTCTGTTCTCATATCTGGAGAAACCCATTTTGCTAGGTGGCATGGTGTGTGTGGAAAACTGTTCCTCCAATGACCAGGTTGTACGTAGCACAAAAACTAGCAAATAATTCCCCGTTCTCATTCTAGACATAAAGATGCGCTTACATTATGTAGCTAATTATAGATTGCCTATAAAAGGTGGAAGATGGCATTTAGCAAGAGAAAATAGAATATTTTATGTAATAAATGTAGTGATGCAGAAATAGGTGATGGCTTTCACTTTGTTTTGCAATGTAAATCTTTTAAAAAAGAGCGTAAACAATATTCACCGAACTATTGTTATAAAGAACCAATACACTGAAATTAAAAAAAACTGTTTCAGTGTGTGAAACTGTGTAGGTTATCACCCTCATGCAGCAAATTGGGTTCTCGTCGAACGGTTTATGTAAGAAGGTTATAATTGGATTAGTCCGGTTGAGAAAAATGTAAATAAATTATTTATTTAAGAAACATTGGACGTTTCAGGGTAATGTTTAAGTACGGTTTTTGTCTCGCCCGCGACGAAAGTCGCGGAAAGCCAGACATAGGCGTACAAAGTATGACGGCGACGGCGAAGACGACGGCGACGGCGTTAAATTTTACTAAATACAGGATATTTTGAAAACCCTTTGATGTAGGAGCATCATATTTGGTCCAGTGGTAGTACTAATCAAGTGCTACCTGACGGACATAAAATCATGTGACCTTGACCTCAATTGCACGGTCCAGTGACTACATTAAGTTTCTCTGATTAGATCCATATCTCAATAACTGTAGGTGGTTGGTCAATGATATTTGGTATATAGGTTGGTCTTTAGTAGTATATGTCAGTCTGGCATATGACTTTTTTCCTTTACCTCAATTTCATGGTCTAGTGACCACGTTAAGTTTCTCTGATTAAGTCCATTTCTCAATAACTATAAGTGGTAGGTCAATAATATCTGGTATGTAGGTTGGTCTTGAGTAGTATATGTCAGTCTGGCATATGACTTTTGTCCGTGGCCTCAATTTCATGGTCTAGTGACCACGTTAAGTTTCTTCGGTTAAGTCCATTTCTCAGTAACTATAAGTGGTAGGTCAATAAAATTTGGTGTGTAGGTTGGTCTTGGGTAGTACATGTCAGTCTGGCATATGACTTTCGTCCTTGACCTCATTTTCATAGTCTAGTGACCACGTTAAGTTTCTCTGATTAAGTCCATTTCTCAATAACTATTAGTGGTAGGTCAATAATATTTGGTATGTAGGTTGGCCTTAGGAATTACATGTCAGTCTGGCATATGACTTTCATCCTTGACCTCAATTTCATGGTCTGGTGACCACGTTAAGTTTTCTGATTAAGTCTATTTCTTAATTACTAAAAGTGGTAGGTCAATAATATTTGGTATGTAGGTTGGTCTTAGGAAGTACATGTCAGTCTGGCATATAACTTTTGTCCTCGACCTCAATTTCACAGTCTAGTGACCACGTTAAGTTTCTCAGTATGTATTTGTGGTAGGTCAATGATATTTTGTATATGGGTTGGTCTTGGGTAGTATAAAATGGCCTGCTATATAGCTTTTGTCAGTGAATCAAATTTCACAGTTTAGTGGGCATGTTTAGTTATTGTTTAAAACATCAATTCAAATGTCAAGCAGGGACGGGTGAGACATCTATTAGGGTCTACTCTTGTTGAATTTTGAACATTCATCAACCTAAACATTATCAATATTGCTATGGGTGGTTGTTAAGAATTATCATTCAGCGAAATTCTGCGGATAATTAAAATATAAGTAATATATATATATATATTGATTGCTATATGCTTATGTACAAGTGTTTATTTATTGTAAAAATATGTGTATTTTAGTTGGTCTCTGTACCTATGTACGTTTATCGATGGTTTTTAGAGAATAAAGAATCTGGAAATCCTGAACGATTTGACGTCACAATAGAAACCTCCAAAAATAATGTCATTTTTTAAAACTTTCTTTCTGTTTTATCGCGGTTATTTTACGGAAGAAAAATGTTCAAAAATTCAACCAATATTAAAGATCAGGATATCTTCCACTTGTTTGAGAAATTCTTCTTCTTTTTCCCTGGTTTCACATGGGAAAAAAAGGAATTTCTCACACACGTATAAGATATTTAAGTGGACACATGGAACGACAGACTGCCGAATAGGTAATAGGTCTCCCTAACTTCTTTGTCACATTTCCTTAGCTGATTTGTGAAACAATGAAACACATGCGTGAATATAAACTCCCATATAATTGCGCAAAAAGAAAGAAAATGGGTTCTTTATTCAGCATTTCATCGTTTCATGTAGATTTCAATTGCAACTCTTGACCGTATTATGCAGCTGATTTTTATCGTATCATTTTTTTCTCTGACTACCTCCATTTGAACGTAGTTTTCTCGATAATGACAGAACACAAAATCGTGATTGTGGTATTAAAAGTAAGAAAAATGAATGATATATCCCGCAAAATAAAATTAATTTTGAATTCAATACGTTATTGGGAATTATTTGCATTGAAAAGTGGAAAATATATATTTTTTCCTGTTTCATCGCTGAATAAATCAAAATACGTCTTCAAATATGTAACAAAAAGCAAAATTATTCTGTTGTACAAAATCTTTGATCTATTTGAAGTTAAATAACAGTTTGTTCCACTCAGAAATACGGAGAAACAAAATGAAAATATAGATATAATAACCTTGGTCTTTCAACGCCTTTTATTGTTTATATCAATTTTGACCGTATCATACAGATTTTGCTCAAAATGATACAACGCGGTTGTACGGTGTGTAAACACAGAGATAGTATAAAGATAATTGAAGGTGTCAACAATGCCCAAAACACAATGTTACACAACCTTCGAGAAAGTATTTCATCTGGAATAGGATGGGACAGATTAACTCAGAACAGCTTCATACAAGACGGCTTCTTTCACGTAAGTTTACTGTTTTTGTTGTATTTTTTCATGCATCTGTCCCAAAAGCTGCTAAGTCAGGGATTTGTCCAATCTATGTTAATTTCATCCCTCAAGACATTCTATGGCCGTCACCATAACATCATCGAAATATATGACGTGTCAGTATCCCAAATGAATGTGGACATTTTCAGCTAGATTCACGTCTTCCCGGATTTGACTTTGACATTTTCCTGGATTGATGCACTCACAGTGTGACGGGTGCTGTTAACAGAGCAGGACATGCTTACCCTTCCGGAGCACCTGATATCACTCTCAGTTTTACTGGTGTTCACACTGTGGGTGCTTTGTTTTGAATGTTGTGATTTCTGTTTCTGTGCTTTGTGTCTGTCTAGCGTCGTTGTTTTGTGTCTGGCGTCATTGTTTTCTGTATTCTCGTTTTGGCCATGCCTTTGGACTTCGATTTTTGTAATTTTCACTCCTTTGTTCCTTCGGTATTCTGCTGCCGTTGTTTACAAAAAATAAAATGAGATACTGTGAAGATCAATTTCGATAACTCAACATATTCCAAAAGAGACATTCGAAGATAGAGTATTGTTGGTTTTCTCATATTCTGCGGAAAACTCAACTCTGGCATAAAATACATTTTTTTTCTAGACAAATATTGAAAAAAGTCATCCAATGTATTTCAAATATGATGTTAAAACCAGATTTGTAACAACATTAAAAAGTTTTTGTCTGCATTCAAGTTTAATGCATTGTTATTAGCTGCGGAACTGTAGCACGTATGGTAATTGTGCTGCTTTTTTTATCTCCGCACTTTTCTGAATAAAATGCTGGGATATTGTTTTACTCCCGTACGTCCGTCCAGTATATGTACCTTGTCAATGGTGGGACTTCTCTTACATTTTTATACCCCGCCACACGAAGTGGCGAGGTATTATGTGATACCCTCAGTCATGTGTCCGTCCGTCCGTCTGTCTGTCTGTCTGTCTGTCTGTCCGTCCGTCCGTCTGTCCGTGTGTCCGTCCGTCCCCCAAAGGTTTCCGACTGATAACTTGTGAACGAAATAACACAAGGTCTTCAAACTTGGTATGCAAGTTGTTTACCACAAAACTCAGGTCAAGTTCGATTTTGGGTTCCGAGGTCCAAGGGGTTCTGGAGTTATGCCCCTTGAAACTTTGAAATTTTGCAAATTTTAGGGTTTCTTACTCATAACTTGTGAATGAAATAACAAACTGTCTTTAAACATTGTATGTAAATTGTTTACCACAAAACACAGGCCAAGAATAATTTGGGTTTCAGCGGTACACATCGTTGTGGAGTTATGCCCCTTTTAACTTAGAAATTTTGTGAAACTTGGCGGGGTATCATGTAATCCACCATTACTATTTTTATATTTAGTGTTTTAATTTTGATATAGAATTGTTGCATATATGCTGCAGATGCACAATAGGCTTTCGGATTTTTGAAATTGGTCCTGGTGCAAACAAGAAGCCTCAAGATGTCTATCTTGAAAAATTTGAACTTCATAGGAACTCCTCCTACAGTTTTGGATTTAATGATTCAATTTTGTTATAGAATTGTTGCATATATAGTCTGAATATGTGCAATAAGCTTTCAGAATTTTGATACCGGTTTCAACATTGGTGAATTTCCTGAAGCTGTCAAAGACATCTATTTTTGACTTTTTAGCATAAAATCTCATATTTTTGGGGAACTGTTTCGAAAAAAAATAAAGTTCTGAATACTTAAAATTCTGAAATGTGGTTTAAATTTTGGTAAATTTCCCGAAAGTCTCAAAGACTACTTATTTTCGAATCTACCTGGCAATCATACTTTAAGAATTTACTTCA
The DNA here is from genome assembly GCA_002080025.1 of Modiolus philippinarum. Lineage (NCBI taxonomy): Eukaryota > Metazoa > Mollusca > Bivalvia > Mytilida > Modiolidae > Modiolus > Modiolus philippinarum. Next base: position 13,285 of record MJUU01011934.1, on the reverse strand, counting down.
ATAAGGACAAACATTTTTATCACTTGGATATCCAAAATATTCGATTCCATGCAGTTTTGGTAAACTTGCTGAAGGTCTCAAAGACCACTTATTTTGGGGAATTCTAACTAGAAAAAAAAACGCTGTAAGAATTTGCTTCAATTAGGACACACATTTTTACCAGTTGAATTTCCAAAATATTTGATTCTAATTTTGGCGAACCTCCTGACAGTCTCAAAGACCATTTATTTTTTGGAATTCTACCAAGCAACGATACTTTCGGGATTTGCTTCGATTAGGACAAACATTTTCATAAATTGGATTTCCAAAATATATGATGCCAATTTTGGTAAACTACCTTAAATTCTTAACGAACACTTACTTTTGGAATTCTACCAAGCAACCATACTTTGGGAATTTGCTTCAATTAGGACAAACATTTTCCCCGATTTGATTTCCAAAAAATTTGGATTTAAATTTTGGTAAATTTCCTGAAATTTATTTTAGGAATTCTTCCCATCAATTTTATATTCAAGTATTCCTTTTCAATACAAATATTTACTATCGATAATTTGATTTCCAAAATATTGAGAAAAATTACACCCAGGGTCTAAAACAACTGTTTTCTGTGTCAAACAGGGAAGTGCGGGGAAAGCAATCATTTCTGATGGCGCCACTTCTAGCTTTTTTTTAGTTGTTGGCCTATATTATGATCCAAACTATAAAAATAAATAGCACGTGCGCATAAGAGCGACGGCTCCGCAGCTACGCAACATAAAAAGCACTTAGAAAAAAGGGCTATGATTCCGAAACTTTTGCTATAAACCACACTGTAGTAAAATACAACCCCTCTCTGCGATACAAACTCATTTCAATAGTGAAAATAAATAATATAATATGACATTGACGTATTACCACTCCCTGACTAAAGTACATAATTCATAAAATAAACAAAAAGACTAACATTCTACAGACAATTAAGAAAATGAAGAACAACAATAAAAGCGTTGTTTCATTGCTTTTTAGCCATGTATTCGTACTTAGACTTTGTACATTTATTCCATATCCATTCAATGCTTATTTTCGTCGCTATCATTTTCAGAACCAGTTAATGTAGCTTTGGTGCCATTGGTTTAAACGATAATGAAATGATCCGTTTTGACAGTGTTCTTACCAACATTGGAGCTGCCTATGATGTTCATGTTGGTTTGTTTCAGTGTCCTACACCCGGAACATATGTTTTCTTCGACAACTTTCTAATATATCCTAATAAAAGAATAGAAGCACAGATTGTGAAGGATGGAAAAGTAATTCAGAATGTCTATGCAGGTACATCGGACATGGGAGATGGTCCCGGATCAAATATGGTAATTGTCCAGCTCAGTCAAGGAGATAGAGTTTGTGTTAAAGTTCATGACAAATATCACGATACAGGAGTCATTCTAGATGGACCATGGTGTACTTTTAATGGGTTTCTATTGTACCCAGAAGTGTAAATAATAAATTGTCCGAACATTCTCGGTTTATTATGACTGTATTGTCACATATCCCCCGCTCATCGCTGAAAGTCTTAAGATATCCCAGGAAAACAAATTTTAAATCGGCATAGGATGTAAAAGCAGTTCTGTTATATATTTTATATACTTTTACCTTGGTCTTGTTTCAGGGTTGGTGAAGTGACATGCACCATTTATTTTCATTGGTTTTGTCGTAGGGTTAAAGAGTGATATTACTATTTGAACTTACCTAAATTTAGGAAATTTTTGTTCAAAACTAAGGGGTAGTTCCCTAGTGAATGGCTTTGTCTTTTGCAGATTTTGACTTTCTGTTTAGATCCATTGGTAATTTCTCTGCAGCTTTAAAATATATTTCGGTTTATGGATTTCCAAATATTTTGATCTGCACTGCAGAAACATAGTGCTGCTGATGAGGAATAAATTTCCGAAATGGCCATACAGCTCATTAACATTATTGCAGTTGGAGTTAACATATGTGTTATGGTCTCATGTTCATTTACTCAATATCCTCTCGTAAAATATATAAGTTATCGAAATAAAATTCACAGGAACTTCGGTATTTTATTATTGTTCGTTATTTTTACCAATCAGCCTACCAACAGATCTTTCTTAACCTCATTCTTTCACCTCAATAGCAATTGTTGTTGAGTTGCTACCGGACATTACCGCATTGGATGGGGAGGTTTGGCGTACCATGAAACCTGCTTAACCCACAATTTCTTTTGATATCTTTACCAATTCAGAACCATTGCGATCGACATTTTTTTCTGCCTTTGTGTCAGTCATGGACTTCGGCTATTGACAACTCTGTTTGATAATTTTGTTATTACACCCATTATAGATTGGACACCTATGAAAGAAAGAAGACCTAGTCTGTCCTGGTCTTGTAAGATTAATTTCTGTAAAACCACTTTTGATAATTTCAAGAAAGCACGACTTATCATCAAACGTCTGTAGAAAATTCTTATTTAATGTTTTCTCCCCTTTTGACTAAGAGACTTGATCAAAATGTTATACGGATAGAATTTTTGAGACTAATAAGGCCTATTAATTTCAATTGTCATTGCAACGTCCAATCTCAGTGGTCCACATCAGGAAAAACAAAGAAGTTATTTCTGTATAAAAGCTTCTTGTCGATTAATACGCTCCGGAGTGCAGTATATGGTGACGTCAAATTTAGTGACAAAATTGTTTTCAGTGCAAAGGATTGGAATTTAAAAAAAAAAAGATAGAAGTAATTTTGGAAGAGTTTATGGATGTGTAAACGCGACCTTTCACTCGCAAACCTATCACCGGAATAAATTCAGCTTGTGAGTGAGTCAGCTGCATTTACAAAATCGTTCTAGATTACTTTAACTCCTATAATAAGGACATACATGTAGTTGTAAATATGTATATCGACATGACAAAGTTGTGTTTGGTGTCAACGTATATTTGTTCCTTATAACAAAAGTTCCTTTGCAACAAATATTATAAATATTGGTATAATATCTCTTCCTTTTGGAACAATTGTTATCTAACTTTTATTCCGTTGGGAACAAAAACTGTTATATGTGTTATGCTATTTTGGCCTCAAAGCCTTTTAAGAAAAAAAAATATAACATGACACAAATGAGGGGGGGCGAGACCATTTATTGGCCATTTTTAACTTAAGGAAATCGGGATGGCCCTTTATTTGAGGCCGGGAATTCGGGATGAAAATGCCATCGGGACACGGGAAAAGTGTGTTTTAGAACCGGGGAAATCGGGATTTAATGGTAAAATTTAACGGGACTGGCAAAAATTGTTTTTTTTATGTACAATCTTCCGGGATCGGGACTTTTTGCAAAAAAATTCCGGGATTTGCTAATTTTAATGACGCCGGGATATGGCCCACCCCCACAAATACATTGAAAGTTCGTTGAAATGCCCTTTCACTGTACTCACTCTGTAAGTGTGTATAAATCAACAAAATATTATCTATTGATTTATAATGTGCCGTTTCGTTGAAAATATGCCGTTTAGCTATACACATGAACTCTGTAGGTGTTAGTACAGTGAAACTTGTCTAAACCGAACCCTGACTAAACCAAACACTATGTAAAGTCTGTTTGTATCAATTTTCAACATGTGTAAACCGAACACCTTTTGAAACCGAACAAAATCTTCAGTCCGGAAGGGGTTCGGTTTAGACCTGTAAATCAATAAGAATTTTCAGTTCGTAGATCCACTTACAAGGCAGTTTATGATAGTTTTTAGAAATTCATGGGAATAAAAGTCTAAAGTTTCATTGCCTTACTTTAAAAATATCAAGCTGTGATACTTTGCTTACCACAATGATGCCACGGGTTTTTATGAAATATGGTATGAAGTTTCTCACAGGTGCACCTTTAGATAGGAGTAGTAATATTGAAAAGAGGGTTCATAAAATAGTACGATAATGTTTACTTGCCGGTTTACCAAAGGTCAATCGTTGGTCATTGACGACCATTAACGGACAGCTCATGTGAAAGAAATATAAATGAAGGTTACTGCTCAATAATATTTTTTACGGGGCTGACAATGGCCTTACGCAAGTTCTCAAGGATTCTTGGGAGGGGCTTGGAACGCCACAGCAGGAGAAATTATTATTTGTATGCTCCCGAACCATTTCATCCTTTGACAGACACATGGCCTGAATTGAAGACTGCAGATGAGGCTGTGCAAGTAATTCAGTCAGGTATGGCTTTTACAGTTTGGTCGGAGATCAGGCCGGATGCGACGTGTGGGATGCGAGGTGTGTGTGTGTGTGGGNTCCTACAATATAAGACCACAAAACTCCGTGAGGCGCAATATTTACTTGTCATGTTTTAATTCAGTTCTGCTTCTTTTTTTATTATTTTTGTCTTTGTCTTTTATTCGTTTTCTATTGACATTTTTATTTCTCCAGAAAAAGACAAAAAAAGAACACATTTATTTCGAATCATCAGAAAAGGGGGGGTCATGTTTTGGTCCGAAATCTCCTTTTAATCATTAGAGAAATAAAATCCACAACTGTATCTCGTAAGAAACGACATTTCTACACTCTCGATAGTTAAATTTTCAAATATTTTTAACGCTCGGCAAGCCTCGCGTATAAAAATTTGAAAATTTAACTATCTCTAGTCTAGAAATGTCGTTTCTCTCTCGATGCAATTGTGGCTTCTATATTTCTCACCTTATCAACCCAGTATCTCCAATCTTCCACCCCTTATCTTCTCCATTACTTCTGGTCACCTTACCACCACCACCACCACCACCATATTCCCGTTTTTCATCATGTCCACTCCCCTGTTTCGTTTCTTGGCCTTCCTTCATTAATTTTTTTTTAATATTTTACTATTTATTGCTAAATACTTGTATAATATCATTTTTAAATGCTATAAACATATTTTTTTTATTTTCAAAAGTAAAAAAGTATGGCAATTAATTTTTTATTATAAAAAAACTTTTTTTTCCTGTGAAAAATGTCCGTCAACTTAGACATTATTTCATATGTAGTTTTGTCCCGTTATGAGGTATTCTTTCATGATACACAAGGGAATAATTCAAAGTTTAATAGAAGACATGGCAATTAAGATGATGTAGAATTTTGTACATTAAACACAAACAATTTGAAAGTTCTAAATCAGTATAGTGTCTTAACTTTAGAAAGTATAAAATTAAGAATAAAGAACAAGAATAAGAATATTTTATTCACCAATCACGGGCCCATAACAGGCAAAGAATAGTGAATGAAATTAATAATAATTATCATATTATAAGCAAGTGTTGGAACATATCATAAGTAATAGTTTGATAAGCAGGAAAAATGATGCATGTACCATGATATTTATGTCTCAAAGATATATTTGATGCGTGTGCATAATTTAATTAGTCCACAAAGAGGTATGGCCACTCAGTCGTGAATTTATTTCATTCAGAAATGCATTAAATCTTCTCTAGAACTGGTTTAACAGGTCACCTATTATGCACACTATCATAACAAAATCAATTCAAATGCGTTTTCATAATTTTAGACAAAAAATTCATATATACTAGTTCGCGATGTCCTTCTACTAGTTTTACCATCACAAATACTGTAAAATGGCTTCAGTGGAGACAAAATGGTATTTGCGGCTATGTTCGACTGCTTATTTATCAGACAACATACAGTGTAGCATATATTAATTGTATTTCTAGAGCGTACACGTTATTCGTACCAGAGACTACCATACACGATTTTTGACAACATTTGAGCATATTTTGAATATGGCCCAACAAAGGAAAAGAATTCACGGCTAAATGACCACACCTCTTTAGATCAACACACTTAACACTTACACTTCTGTAATAAATCTACAAATAAAAAAGTTTCCAGCTCAAAAACTTTTATTTAAGAAATAATTTATGGAAGAAGTGGTATATCGCATATTTTACTACGGGCGATACATTGTATGCGCTGTAATTTAACCCGAAGAAGCAGCGAGGGGTTAAATTTGCGGATTCGATGTTCGCAAAAAGCGTTTATCGAGAAATAACTTCTTTGTTGTTCATGACGTTGCAATAGCTATTAGAATTATTTTGAAAATAACAGTAAACTGTATCTAAATTTGAGAAAAACTTTTTATAAAAGTAAGGAATATCTATCTCCTTCTTAAACTCTCATCTAAGTCAGTTTGCCTTTTATTTAGACCCAAATGGGACTTTTGTTCACTGTCAGTTTTTGCTCATCTTGTGTGGTTATGGGTTTCCAAATGTTGATGTGACATAAGTTGTCGAAATGGCAAACTGCAGAAACTAAATAAATTTACAGTATCTTCGGTATTTTGCCATGCTTGTGCAAATCCCCAATCGTATGACCTAATGTTATGTAGATGTCCTTAGGGAGCAACCATTTGATTTTTATGGGGGGGGGGCAAGGAAGGAATCTGAAAAAAAAATCCAGGATCAGAAATTTGGCGAAAAAAAATATCAGGACAGGAGGAAGCTGAAAAAAAATAACTAGGATGACAAATATGAAGCAAGATTTCTGGCTTGGACTGAAAAAAATGACAGGATTACTTCGAGTGCGAAAAAAATGTCAGGCTCAAAATTTGCGTGAAAAAAAAAATCCAGGATCAGATTTTCCTTCCTTGCCCCCCATAAAAATCAAATGGTTGCTCCCTTAGTACTGGATTAAGCCTCTTATTTTGATATTTTTGGTAATGAGTACGTCTTTTTCACTATTTTTGAATTGATATGGCTTTCCATGCTACTTGATTCTAATGCTGTTGATGAGAGGTTACTCCATGAAACACGCGTACAGCATAACGAAATTTACTGTCTTTTTATGCAAATTGGGTATTTTTTGTATCTTATAGTCCTTTTCAAAAAGTGTTGTTATCTTTTCCTGGATTTGAACTCTCCCATCAAATGGAGGTACAAACACTCTTCGCTTCCAGTTATCACTCGTGCGGTTGGCTAACAATACACAACTTAAACCCTGAATACATTTTAATTCCAAACTAATGATTAGTGCACTGTCACAATAAACCACAGTAAACAATGACATGGTAATCTAAAAATGAACAGTTTTAGGGACCGACCATTTAACTTGAAAGGGGGGGGGCTATGGTTTTTTTTCTAAAACAATATTTTGGATCTGATTTATGTGAAAAAAAATATTTTGGCTGCCAAAACGATGAAAAAAAATTTTCTGAATGAGGCTTTCTGCCCCAAA
>MJUU01011933.1:52845-75177 GCA_002080025.1 Modiolus philippinarum | reverse complement strand
CAGTATAGAGTTTGAAATCCATCTCAGATCTTTATTTATCTTTTCTTCTAATTTTGGGCAAAAAAAGTGGCCTTACCGAACCCACTCCTTTGTTAAAAATTGTCATGCACGTTTCTGGCGTTTAGGAATTGCCACATTCTTTGTTACTTTAGTATTTTACTTCTCTTGTTAATGATACTGTTTGATTTTTCGTAATACTGTTTTAGCCAATTATTTTTCTATAGCCAGGGTGTGATTTTGCTCTTACTAACTTCATGGTAAACTTTTCATGTAAAGACCATCTTCATGTTCTCTGAAACCATTGTGCCATTTTGAACCAAACAAAATCACAATACTCCTTAGTTGGTCCCCTTTAAAATTGTATCCGCATGCCCGCACTTCTTCCAGATGGCTGCCAGCTTGCAACATAGTTTAACTTTGGACCTTATTCGTAACACTTTCAAACATCTTAGAAAACTAAATTCAATGGTCCTTAGATAGACCCTTCTAAAAAGATATTCGGAAGGTCCGACCTTATTTCATATAAGATGGCCGACAGCGTTGAATATAGTTTAACATTGGACCGTATGTTAGTTTAACATTGGACCATATGGAAAACACATTTAAAGATCTTCTCATCAGAAACTATCAATCAAATTACATTCAAGCTCGGTCACAATGGTCCCTTCCAAAAAAGGTATCAGGCAGGTCCGTATCTCATAAAAGATGGCCGCAAGTGGAACATAGTTCAACATTGGATCCTTTTGGAAATGTCATTCATATTTCTACGTTTCCCATGGCCAAGGTAAGCGATCCAGGCTGTCGAGATCCTCTTGTTGTTATTCAGCCCCTCCCCTCATTCAGGGTTTTAATTAATTTTCACATTTTCAATCACAAAATGTTAACACCATCAGCTAAAAATTCAAAAATTTTTATCTTGCCAAAAATCAGCTGCTGATAGGGCTTTTACACGAAGGACATACTCCTTAGTTTTATTCAAGATATTCGGAAATTGAGATATTGCAAGGTTACAAATACTATGGCCGGGATTTTTATCAGTCAGTATTGTTTGCCACTTTGGTTAATATATGCTATGGTCCAATGAAGGATGATTTGACCTTTGATGTCACAGTATCACTATCAATCGAAAAAAGGGGGTTCAACCTCTGGACCACTCTTTGGCTCCGCTATGTTTTTGTGTGCACATACTTCAAATCCTATTCTATGCTGATATGTTGTTATACTTTCCGTTACTTAATCGTGTACCGATGTATTATTTATTTTGTTTTCAGCAGATTTAAATTACATTAAATTATTTCTCTTTAAAAACGCAAACTTTATCATATAGACAAATTCTTGGCAGCATTTATCAATAATTATTATAAGAAATTTTTTAGAAACAAGTATAAATTTGCGTTAACGGTGGTAAATTTTCTCGAGATCGGATCGGGAATACTTGTTTTAATTTTCTGTAGATACATCAGATACGTACGTATCCAGATACTTTTAATATGCAAATGCTCTAATAAGAAGAAAAAGACGAAACAGAACAATAACAATATGTCGCCCCGACTACGTCTGGGGCGACATAATGAAGCAAAACCAAAAGTGAAGACTGATCTGATTAACTGAAAACAGAAGAAAATGTATATTCAAAATTTTCGAACTGAGCCATGCATGAAATACGAACGAAATTAATTTCATGAAAAAGATGAATCGAGCCACATATGAAATTCAGACGTTCTTTGCACGCATGTAAATCGTACGTACTACATGTAATTATATAAATGGACATTATACGAAATGCAGGCGAAAATCATGCGTAGCTCGATTCGTTTTTTACATGCGAGTAGATGTACGCATGAAATTCCTATGTTTTTCACATGAATTTCATGCATGGCACATTTGCCTGCGCATGGCATATCAGGAAAAAACTCCTGCATTGATAACAGCATTTCTAGCAAATAGAACACAAGCAGTCGTTCTAGATATTAGAACGTATAATTTTTTTATGTTTCCGATGTTATTAAATTTCCTTTAATCAACAACGCATCTTATATATCACAAAGCGATTTTTCAAATTTCAAAGACCTATTCTTTTCAATTTATAAAACAAAAACAAAATAATTATGTCAATTACCAACTCGTATATCATTATGATACATGGGCGTAGCAAAAGTTAAATTTAAACATCAGGGCTACAAGCATAATTTACCAAAAGATATTTTACATTCAGCAAGCAAGCAAAAGCTTTTAACATAGCATTTAAACAAAAAGGTCTAAAGAAACATGAATGTATTACACTTCTCCAATTCCCTCAACAAGACAAATCATCGTAGATTACTGCATAAACTGAAATACAATGGCATATTAGGAAAAACTCATGCATGTAAAACAGCACTTCTCGCAAACAGAACAAAATCAGTCCTTCTAGATAACTATATGTAAATATAAGAACGTATAATTTTAATGTTATAAAATTTGTTTTAATCAACAACATGTCTTATATATCACAAAGCCACTATTCAAATAAACAATTATCCTTATGAAACGGAATTTTAGACGGAAATTACATTTACTAATATTAAAAAGAACAAGTTACATATCACTTATTGAAGTCTAATAGGCATTGTTTTATCTCAATTAAATAATTTTTGTTACTTATGATATCTGTCTTTAATTTGCTAAAAGGTATTTGATAACTTAAGTTACGTGAAATTTTAACTATATGATAATTAGGTATTATAACAAAATACCGAAGTCACTGTGAATCCAGCTTCTGCACATTTCGACAAATTATGTCTCTTCAGTGCTGATAAAATCAAAGCATTTTGAACCGAAATATGTGTAAAAGCTGATACAGAACAAATTACCAATAGGATCTAAAATGGAAAGCCAAAAAAACTATGCATGAGGCAGAAACTCCTTAGGTTTTAACAAAATTTCCTTAAATTTAGAAATTGCAAGTTTTAAAATAAAATTGGTTTTTGGGCCAGCACCGAGGTACTGGCTACAGTGTTGGTGAATACACCCGAGGACTAACCGTCCACAATCAGTTGCATTGGCCCAGCGGTAATAAATAACATAAATGATATATTATAAATGATTTTTTTTGTCAAATGAAATTTTGTAAATTGAATTTTTGCAATTTCTAAATGTTCATCTGTTTATATGGCGCACGTCTCATGATTTTATTATGTTAGTTTTCTTACAAATGACTCCATGAGTGCCCTGTGGTTCTTTATATGTTGCAATTGTCTTCTAATAGTCTTTTTGTAGCGCAACGAATGACAATGTTTGTAAGAACACTTTCCAGTTATTTTATGTCCCTTCACGATCCAGCATCCATGACTAAACAGAAACATAGACCACTTTCTTACTTCTTTTTTATGAATGAATTGAGCCGATTGACCTGGGGTCAATCGGCTCAAATTGCGTCAAAAACATTGTGACGTTCGAAAATCTATAGTGTGACGTCAAAATTTTCTGCGAAAAGCCACCTACTGGAAAGTCGTCTATTGATGAAGTGTTGTTCGACATTTAACAATAAATTCCATTCTAACCTTTGCTGTGGACTGTCTTGAACTGAGGGGTATGAGCAAAACTCATTTTTGCTTCCGAGTCAAACAGTGAAAATGACGTGACGTGCCGCTTGGAGTTTTGATTGACAACATTTTTGTTGCATGTGTAGGTCGCGTTTTTCAACAAACAATATGGATTCCACTGGGAACAAATTGTACGCTCCTTTTAGCTGATCCTTTCCTTAATTCGTGTGAAACAAAGTTTTTACAAGGGTTGATACAACAGAAACAAAAACAACTAGCCCAGGGCTTTAATTTCAGCTTCAGATATATAGATGATGTACTTTCTCATAATAACCTAAGATTTAAAGAATATTTGTATCGGATCTATCCAAGTGAACTTTGGCATTGCACAATATCATGTTCTTCTTTCATAGTTGATGATGTTGTTATACCAAATCTATTTAGAAGTATTTCAATTGAAGTTTCATATGTAAGAATGCTTGATATCAGAGTCAACGGAAATTATGTCCTTAGCTATCTGTCAGTAACTGCGAGCATTTGTCTGGACAGTACCTAGACAGTACCTGTGTGTATTGTCTTCATGTTTTATGTACTTCATTGTAAGGGTACTTGTCTTGATAAATTGAACTTTTATCTAGTTTGATTTTTACTGCGAGTCTTTTTGTGTATTTATTTTTTAGCCATTCACCACACATAGGGGAGGGTTTGGATCCAAGAAAACGAGTTTAACCCCACCGCAATTTTTGCGCCTGTCCCAAGTCAGGAATATGTTGGTCATTGGCTTGTCCTTGTCTTCTTATACAATTTTAGTTTCTTGATATTTGGGTTATTGGATGTGGTTTGTTTCCATTGATTTATTCACTTTTTTACCTTTTTGGGCCAATTAGGGCTTGCTATATGATGTGAGGTTCCGCACGGTGTTGAAGACCATATGGTGACCTCTAGATGTTTTGTTTTGGGTCGTTTTAACTTGGATATGGGATGTTGTCTCCTTGATATTTACCCCCATTTCCTTTCTTTTTCATATTGAAATTAAAAAGACAACTGTTTCACCCAATTCTAATTCATACCTCAACCTTTTGTATTAATTGACAAACATGGACGTCTGAAATCTAGGTTATATGACGAACGTCATGATTTTGACTTCCCAATCGTGAACTTTCTCTTTATCGGCAGCAATATTGACGCAATATTACTAGCTATTTTTAAGTCCTAAATTGATTTTACAATATTTAGTATGAACTGTTTCGCATTGTGATCTGTAATCAAATGATGTCTTTCTCAAATGAATTTTTCGGTATATTAAACGATTGCCGTTCTTTGTAAGTTCTGCACACTTATATTGGATATAAGGAATATTCTGTAATAGATTTATAACAAAAGCAAATGCCTATTGTATTTCTATCATTACTTCATTCTTGTCATAACATACATGTCTTACCATGTATTTTTCTCATGTGCATTTATTCCATATTCTTTCATTGTTTAAATCAGATGAGTTTGTCTCTCCGTAAAAAGAAATTGTAATAAAATCATATTCTAATGGTAGGTTTACACTGCCAATCATACTCGATCTATGAATATTCATGAATATTCATCGATCGAGACACTGATCCTGAATGCTCATGTTCGGTGAAAAGTTTTGAGTGTTGTATTTGTTGGGGTTCGTGTGGTTTGTCGGTGTGTTGTATCTTTAGTCTTCTGTTGTTTTCGTGTTTTGTCTTTTCTCTGGACTTTGGTTTATGAAATCTAGTGCTTTGTTAATTTAATGTTTTGTTTAAAGCAAAATGTATTCTATTGTCGTTATTTGAGATAGTAGATTTATTGAAAAATTTTGTAAAAGTCGTGAAAATCGGACAAAACAGGATTCCTAGAGAAAATTAATCGTGAGGAAGGACTTTGGCCTTTGGATGTATTTAATTTCATCGAATGACCAAGTGTTCAAGAAAAGGGCAGGTGTATTGAAAAAGTGTTTTTTTAGCATAACACGTGTAAAATCAACCTACTCATAATTTCCCTTTTTAAGAGGACACTTGGTGCATAATTGTCATAATACTCCGAATACCACGAAGAAGATTTTATTTGCTCCATTTTTCAGCTTCTTTTTTCATAACAAGATAATGAACACGCTTAATTAGTACAAATTATTTCATGGTTTTCATGAGAGTTTACTGTTTACAGTTTCAATGCTGTGTTTTAGTTAAGCGGCTGTTGGAGATGTCCCATGTCTTTGTTTTTCTGTTTTCTCGTTTTTGCTAGGTCTCCGGACTTTTTGTAATTTTTTTGTAATTAACACATCCTTTGTTCATTTGATATTCTACTGCCGTTCCCGCACACCAACATTATCCATTATCAAAATATGCATGGGGTAATTGATATGAAGAATCACAGGTCAAATATGTATTCTCATAATTTCTCAAAGAAAATTAAATGAAGCCCGTTGTTAAGATGAACATTGCTGAAACAGAAATGACGGGGTCACAGAAAAAAAAAGACCAAAAACTGACACTGCATCTGACTGCATTTTGCAGATAGTTTGTTTTACAGCCAATACTATACAAGGTCAACAAAGTGACGTTTCTTGAAGGTAGTCGTAAAGTTTTCCGCTCATATCATTGATATTACCAACGTTTGAAAAGAAAATTCTGTTAAAAGGCGATGTAAAACATATCAAAAAATTTTGAGATATGTTGCAAATAAGAAAATGTCAGAAATCTTATAATCGTCCATATTTGTCGGGAGAAATATATCGTCACCAAAAAGGAAACAAGACGAAGCTCCGTAAACCGCATTAACTTTTGTGAAATAAGAATGTATTTTTGTCAAAATGTTATAAAGTAGTTTTGATTTGATCTAATGCTTCAGTTCACTACTTCCTACTCTTGGTGTTAACTCTATAAAATTATTACTCGATCTAACATAACAGAGTACATTTACCTCTGTTCAGTATATCTTTGCCTCGAATCAATACTCTATTTTCCTGTACTAACTCATTCATTTTTCAGTTTTGACGTGACTTAAATGAAGTATATTAATAAATATACTTTAATTATTTATCCATATATAATTAGGAATGTGTGACAAAACAGACTTTAAACTAGCAGTTTGACGGTTGCCACGCGTGGAGAAAATCATGTTTACCCTTCCGGAAGACCTGATGATACTCCCGGTCTTCAGTGTTAGTTCACACTGTCAGTTCTGCTTAAGTTTTGGTGTTTTCTTGTATATCACTGTCATCATTTTGTATTCGTTGGTTATATTTGCGATACAGATTTGTCCTTGTTATTGTCCGATACACAGAAGCTTTTCAAACATTTCTCTTGATACTGTTTGAGGGTTAGAGAAGTAACACGTACCATGGATTTTAATTGCTTTGTCTAAGGGCTAGGATATTACATTAACCAATCAGTCATCATACAGATTTTTAACACCGTAGCTGCCTGTGTGACGGGTGTTATCCATGGAGCAAATCCCGTTTACCCTTTCGGAACGCCTGACTATACTTCATATTGCTAGTTTTTAGCTTTGTGGCGTACCTGTTTGTTTTTGTGTATTTGTTTATTATTTCCATGCTGTTTCAATGCGTGTGTGATTTTAGTTGTGTCAGATGGATGACATTCCATATTTCATATTTTGTTATTTGCTATCACTGGGTCGATGCCACTGCTGTTAGTCCCCGAGGGTATTCACCAGCCCAGTAGTCAGTACTTCGGTGCTGACCCGAAAGCCGATTCTATTTTGAACCTTACAATATCTAAATTTTTGTAAATTTTGTTGAAAACTAAGGAGTATCTCCCTCATGCAAAGCTCTGTCCTCAGCTGATTTTGGCTTTACATTTAGATTATATTGGTTTTGTTCTCTATCAGTTTTTAAATATCTTTGAGCTTATGGTCTTCCAAACAATTAGATTTTATCTGCACTGAAGAGACATAAGTTGTCGAAATGCGCATATGCAGAAATTAAATTCACAGTAACTTCGGTATTTAGTTATTTGTTACTACTGAGTCGATGCCACTACTGGTGGACTGTTAGTCCCCGAGGGTATTCACCAGCCCAGTAGTCAGTACTTCGGTGCTGACCCGAAAGCCGAATCTATTTTGAACCTTACAATATCTAAATTTTTGTAAATTTTGTTGAAAACTAAGGAGTAACTCCCCCATGCAAAGCTCTGTCCTTAGCTGATTTTGGCTTTACATTTAGATCATATTGGTTTTGTTCTCTATCAGTTTTTAAATATCTTTGAGCTTATGGTCTTCCAAACGTTTACATGTTATCTGCACTGAAGAGACATAAGTTGTCGAAATGCGCATATGCAGAAATGAAATTCACAGTAACTTCGGTATTTAGTTATCCCTAAACATTTAACGGGCATACATTGAAAGTAGCTATTTCAGAAATCCGAGTGAAAAGTTCTAAAATCTTTTTTCCACAGTATGCATTTATATATATTTTTCTTCTTTGTGATCGTCGTGGATTATATACAATTCATACGTATGCGTCCTAATTTTTCTTATATAATTGGTATTTTATCTAATGATTTCCTTTTTCCGCTTTTTTCTTTCTGTTTGTTTGTTTGTTTTTTGTTTTTTATTCTTTTTTTGTTTGTTTTTTTTCTTTTTTTTTTTTTTTTTTTTTTGGTTTTTTCTTAAACATGTGTTTTTGTTTTTGCAAAATGAATATCCAGTCTGTCTCTGCTGATTTCCTTTTATTGTTTTGTTCATATAAAGCAATAACATATCAACAAGTATTCACGACAAGTATTTTATTGAAAAATAAAATCAACATTTTTAAAGAAATATCCACATTTTTCCCATTTATCACAGAATTCAATTAACACTTTATAAAGACATATATTTAGCATATATTTCAAAAATTAAGATAAAAGAAAATAATCAAGTTTTACCAAAATGTTAAAAAATTTCATCATAACAGCCTCGTATGATACATAACGGATTCTGTAAGGCTCATTCAATTTTGAAACTTTCAAATTTCTTGAAAATTTCTTGAAACAAAAATATATGAAGTTAAAGCAAATATTTTGGTGTCCTAATTTTCAGACGTCAAATTTGGCGAGAATCGAAACATTTTCAAGACGATATTTTATCGTGAATTCTGGGGATACGTGCAAAAGACAAAAGACCTTTATGCATTCGTTAGTTATATGCAATCTCAAAAAGCTCTTGCAGAGCCTTGCTATTCCGTTTCCCTTTAGTAAAATAAAAATACAAAAAAACAACTGTAAGTATACTACTAACTCCATGACAACAATCTTGAAAAGAAAAGAATAAGACAAAACGTAATTTGGAAAGATGGGTCAAGGGGTGCTCGCCGCTAAACTGACAGCTAGCTCAAGGAACTAATCCGGTAAAACACTGTCGCACTCTGAAAGAAAAATCAAATTCAAAACTTTCCGAAGGGTTTGATAAAGAATCATGGATTTAAGTAGACATCGGAAATATCAGGGAGATGCGAGTATAACTGTAAAATCTGCAGGTCATTGGATCCGAAAGTCCTGTCAATATACCTTACAAAGAATTCGAAGCATTCACTACCAATATAACAATAACAAAATTGATATAAAAACATATAATTGATATACATTTACAAAATATGGCATTCAATTAACATTAAACATGAATAATTAACATTTTAAATGTTTCAAAGTAGAGGCAGAAATGTAGAAATAAAAACTAATATCATACTCCAAATACAAAACAGGGAGCAACTGTACAGAAGAATACAGATTTGATCCGCTATCCTATGCCTCTTTGAAACGGACATTGGGGTAAAAAACCTACAGTGAGTAATTGGCAATATCTTGGAATATTATTTACCCTTTTAATACAAAAGACAACTAACACACATATTAAGGTAATAGACGTAGGATAAGGGAGATAACCCTTTAAATCAATAAGGCGTTTGAAGCAATATGTTTTATCGATGCTTTTAGACCATTGAAGTGAAAAGGAATTAAAATCCTCTGCTTTGAATATATTTATGGAAATGATTGAAATAAGCATACAAGTGATTTTAAAGAGTTATTTCCCTTAACCTAGGTCTACCTCCTTTTGCTACAACTAAATGTTATATATTTCTGTAGCATAATTCAACATGAAATATGGTTTAAATATTCTAACTTAGTAATTTTTCTGGCTATGTTTTTAATGGGGTATGAATAACAATATTGACACAAAAGATATCAAACTGCAAAATTTGTTTCTTAAAAATGGGACTTTTTAAATCATTCATTTATATTAATTTCATATTTTTGTTGTTTTTCTCTATTTCTGTTATTTCTTCTTATTTTTATTTTTTTTCTCCAATATATTAAAGCAGACTCATTTCTCAATAATACAACAATGAATATTTATGTGAACACACATCAAACTATACATTACTTGTCCCACACAATATCTGACCAGTTAACTCATTTATATTCATGACAAGAAAACCATCGTCAATTGACCGATTCTTGGATTGCTTGTCAATGATAGAAAGTCAAACTTTTATGAATGTATAAAAAGAATACAATTTAATGAAATTTTTTAAAGAATGCTAATTATGATGTATAAAATGAGACAATTGAAAAAAAATGAGGGGGTCAATTGGCCAAAAAATTATACAGCCTTTGAATCGATAAAACCATAGGATTCATAAAATATTACACAAATCCAAAGACATGATGAACAAACCTACTTAATTTTACATTCTTACTAATATGTGACGAAACTCACATGTGCAAACTGCACAATAATGTCATCGTAGCATTATTATACCCCTGTTTCTGAAGGGCGGCAAAAGGTAATCACGATGTCAGTTCGTCCGGCCATCCTTGTGTTCGTTCGTCCGTCCGTTCGTTATTCTGTCTGCGATAGGAGTACACACTTTGTAGCCACTTATAGACCACTTCGATAAACTAACTGAAACTCTCACAGAATGTTAAATGGATATTACTTTTGTGCACCAACCTTTTTTTTCAAATTTGATTTGATTTGATTTTTCTTCATTCCTGCAATCAAATTTAGGAACGGGGGTTTTTATTAGTTAGCTTTGCTTACAGTTTTTCTAGTTTGTCATGTTTTAGTGTTTGCGCTTTTCCTTATTTTAACTGAGATACCCCCTTGTGAAAGAACTAATGAAGTAAGTTTTGAAAAGACTGGACCGAACCTTCAGTCTTAAACGAAAAACCCAAGGACAATGGCAACATGGGAAAAACAAAGAAACAAAGTCATAACATGAGCACGGCAAGACATGCTTACCCCTCTGGACTACCTGATGTAACTGGGGTTGTCATGGGAGTTCATGCTATAAGTGCCTCATTTCCGAATGTTGTGTTTTTATTTCTGTGCCTCAAGTGGCTGTCTAGTGTCTTTGCTTCTCCGTATTCTCGTTTTTTGTCATGTCTCTTTACTTTTTGTTATATCACACCCCTTGTTCCTTCGGTATTCTACAGCCGTGTGTGTTTCGAATCTGACTACATTAGACGCCTCTTTTTGGTTGTTTGTTCTCTATCAATTTTAACATGTTTTCGGTTAAAGAACTTCCAAATGTTTTGGTTTGATCTGCACTGATGAGACCTAAGTTGTCGAAATGCCCATATGCAGAAGATATATTAACAGTAACTTAGGTAGTTTGTTATTAACTATTTAATTCATATACAGTAAATTCAGTACTTTGTTATTAATTTATTACCACTGGGCCGCTGCCACTGCTGTTTTACTCTAAGTTCCTGAGGTTATTCACCAACACAGTAGCCAGTATTTCGGTGCTGACCCGAAAATAGATTTTAGTTGAAACTTGCAATATCTTAATTTCAGACAATTTTGTTAATATCTAAGGAGTGCATAGCTATGTCCATGATGAGTTTGGCTTTCTTTTTTAGGACCCTATTGGTAATTAGCTCCCTATCAGCTATTTAACTTATTTCGGTTTATTGATTTCCACTTGTGTTGATTTGATCTGCAATGAAGAGACATAAGTTGTCGAAATGTGCATATGCAGAAACTAAATTCACAGTCACTTTTGTATTTTTTTTATTAATCCAGAAATAATATTTTGCATACTTACTTCTTTAACTATAACCTGTCTGTAAAATTTGTTTATCGTGAATCATGTGCTAAGGAGACCTAATTGTCAAAATGACAATATAAGTCACTATGCTTTCCTTTATTAATATACTACACGTTATAAAAAGAACTTAATTCTTCGAAAAAAAAAATCTTAAAGATGTATTCAAACGATCGAATTTGATTCATAAACAAAAAAGTGTAAGGAAAATAGACAAATTGGGCTACATTTTAGAGACATATAGATGTATTTTTAACGTTTCAAAAAAGTACCGAAAAATTTATTTTCTGACTTAAACCTATTTTATATATGAAACGAGAATTAACAATCCGATATTTGGCATCTGTTCAAGAGCTAATGAATCAAGTACAACATTTGAAAAACCAGAGGATCTTGTCATCGAAAGTATCCTAAAATTTGTCCTAAAACATATCTCAGGATGAAAATTAGGACCATCTTAGGACTGTCTTATGACATATCCTAGGGTGTAAACCGAAGCTGTCCTAAGATCATCTTATTAAAACTGTCCTAGCTTTGGTAATAAGTGATGTTTTTATCATTGATTAGATTAGAAAAACGAAGTTTTAGTGATATTCTTATGCCATGAACGGGAAGAAATCGTTTCAAAAATATTTCAGAAAATAATGAGATCAATTGTGAATTACAGCTAGTTTATTAAAATGTATTTGCATTCTAATTATAAAAAAAATGAAAATCATGAAAAAAAAGTTTTGGTTTAAAACATGTTCAGCTGATAATTTTTACTCAAATCGATACCCTAAGAAAGAGAAATCAACAAGGGAGATGTTTTTAAGGAGGCTCACTCATCACATTTTTGAATTTGTGTCAGATTTCGGAACTCTTCTGGTTTTGTCCAGTTAAAAGAATGTTGCACACGGACCCTACCTTTTATTTTATGAATGTTATCTGTAGGTCAAATTAAGACAATTGACAAGTCTTCGTAAAAGTCTTGATTTTTTTTCTAGCTTTAACACAAAAATGTCCCTAATGTTAAAGTATGGAAAATCCAGAGAAATCCATTTACCGCCAATTTTTTTATTGTCTTGTATCTCCGTTAAAAGTACACGATACTATGTATTTCTTCTCACCATCTCCTTAAGTCTACAATGCTTAGTAAATCAAAATATGTTTCAAGAAATCCTTGAACAGCATCAGGTGTGAGCCTCCTTAAATTACCAAGGTTCAATGTAACCAATAATGACAAAAGAAAATCTCGTGCACTACTATTATATGATCATGATGATGCATGACAATCATTAATCGTAGCACATTTGTATGGTAAAATCCAAAATAGATATATTGTATTGTTTTGAACCAATTAAGTTACATTTTTATGGAGAAACACAAATAATTTTAGTCGATTTTATTAGTTCAGATGGACTTAAGACACCTCAACAGGTGTCTTAAACTCAGGATAAATTTTGAGATGTATCCTAAGTTAGGAGATGTTCGATGAACCCACTTAGGACTATGATTTGTCATAAGATGGTCTTAAGACATGTCTTAGTCCTAAGAAATCCTCGATGACAAGGACCCAGTACAGTTTGACATACAGTATCCGTCTTTTTTTACTTTTAAGGTGGTACGGGGTCTAAAAATTGTCAGATATAATTTTCTGATATTTTCATGAATTATCAATTGCGTACAAAAAATACATTTAAAAAATGGGGTCAACGGCCCTCTTAGCGTGAAATCTGTAATTTCAAAATCAGCTATTTCTAGTTAATATGATAGGGAAAATGAGTGAATTGTAACATTTTTTTCTATTTTCATCAGACAGATTTTTTTAATTTGTTGGTAAATTACTAGCTAATAAACTTTTTTCGATTTGCATTAAAAAACTTTGAGATCACCGAACCCATTTTTGAATGAATTGCAAAGAACTGATTTTTACCTTTTATTACTACATTGTATACAAAATTATTTCCCTAGTAGAACAGGAGTTTGCTGAAAAGGTTTGATAATCTGCATTTTTACCCAATAAAAGTAGAATAGTTGATCAAATTTAAGTATCATACATATGTCATAAGACATAGAAAATCATTGCACAATCATTCCCAGAGTGATTTCCATTTTCTGTCTAATGCGGAAGACTGATGCCTAGTTTAAACCCCTGTACTACCTTATGGAGGTTCGTTAATCAAACTTTAAAGCCAAACCACCTGATTGTGCTTGCTCCTCTTCCCCATTCAATTATAGTCCAGCTGGACACGTTATAACTGGTGACCTAGATATCGTAGATAACCTCAAACTACGAGATATCTTCTCAAAAGGTCCCAAATTCCGTGAGCCCCAGCACATCAACTGGAAGTACATTTTCAAGATTTTGATGCAGTTGAAGACTATGCTAGGAAGTGGGCAAAGAAAGAGAAAGAGGACACTGAGACATTGTCTGACTGGATCGGGTCCATAAAGTCATTAATTGTAAATCGCATCCGGCGCTTAAAAACAGCAATGAAATCCAGAAATCCCGGTATATTTGAAGATCCCCTTGTAGTAAGAACTCGGTCCAACCTCCATGAAATTACGTCATTGTCCCTGCAGACAAAGCTTCTAACAACATACTGTTTGTGTGTAAGAAACAGTATCTCGACTGTCTTGCGAAGGAGATGGGCATCGACAGTTCACCTGGAAACCTTACCTATACCCCTACTACAATATCGAGGGATGAGATTGTAAAAAAATCACACTTCAGTTTTAGCATCATTTGGCATTAAAGCGAATGATGAAAACAATCAACCCCTTTACATCTACTGGGTACCTAAACTTCATAAGAATCCTTACAAACAGAGATTCATTGCCGGGTCTTCCATATGCACCACTGAACCTCTTTCACAGTTCCTCAGTACTTTGTTGACCACAGTCTGAGATGGCCTGAAAAACTACTGTAATAAAGCTTACTCCACAAGCGGTGTGAATCAAATGTGGATTCTTAAAAATTCAAAAGATCTCCTTGAACAGCTATCCTCAACCAGTCTTACCCATAGCCATAGCATTCAAACCTTTGACTTTTCTATTCTTTATACAACCCTGCCACACAATAAACTTACAGTGATTGCAGATTTAATACATTAATGTTTCTGCACTAAAATGGAGAACGCAGATACACCTTTTTAGTTATAGACAAAGACAAGACATACTTTGTTAAGAGCCACGCTGATTCAAACAAGAAGTACACCGAGACTGGCGTAATCAAAATGTTAGAATTTTTTATCGACAATATTTTTGTCGAATTCGGAGGTCGTGTTTTCCAACAGACAATAGGGATTCCTATGGGAACTAACTGTGCGCCGCTTTTATCTGACCTTTTCCTTTACTCGTACGAGGCCAAATTTTTACAAGGGCTTATTCAAAGAAAACAAAAATATTTAGCCCAGTCCTTTAATTTTAGCTACCGCTACACAGACGATGTACTTTCTCTTACCAATCCTAAATTTAAGGAGTATTTACATCAGATCTATCCCAATTAATGAGCTTGAAATTAAAGAAACAACTGAAACACCTACTTCAGCTTCGTACCTAGATCTGTTATTGTATATTGACGAAGAAGGACGTTTGAAGTCTAAGCTGTATGATAATCGTGATGATTTTAATTTCCCAATTGTGAACTTTCCCTTTCTTAGCAGCAATATACCTACCTCTCCAGCCTATGGAGTGTACATTTTACAGTTGATTCGCTACTGTCGAGCGTGTAGTTTGTACAGTGATTTTTGTAACAGAGCAAAAACACTGTCCCAAAAGCTGCTTAGTCAGGGATTTGTTCAACCTATGTTAATTTTATCCCTCAAGAGAACAACATCATCTAAAGATATGACGTGTCAGTATCCCAAATGAAAGTGGACATTTTCAGCTAGATTCACGGATTCCCGGATTTGACTACCGACTTTGACATTTTCCTGGATTGACACACTCACATTGTGACGGGTGCTGTTAACAGTGTGACGGGTGCTGTTAACACAGCAGGACATGCTTACCCTTCCGGAGCACCTGATGTCACTCTCAGTTTCACTGGAGTTCACACTGTGAGTGCTTTGTTTTGAATGTTGTGATTTCTGTTTCTGTGCTTTGTGTCTGTCTAGCGTAGTTGTTTTGTGTCTGGCGTCATTGTTTTCTGTGTTCTCGTTTTGGCCATGTCTTTGGACTTCGATTTCTGTAAATTTCACTCCTTTGTTCCTTCGGTATTCTACTGCCGTTGTTTCAGTTAAGAAAAATATAGTATTTTAGAAGTAATAAGACTTTAAAAAAAAGGTTGGAGATCCTGTTTTTGAGATATAAATAATAAAAAACTGGCAAAAGACTGAACCCTTCTGAATTTTTCCTAGATTTAACATAAATAAGGTTTGACCATGAAAAATTTTGACAACATAAATAGAATTTCATTTTTTTTGGTGAAATGTGTAGAAATGAAAGAATCTTTAAAATTTAAGGTATCAACGGACAGAATTTTGGCTTTTTCATGTTTTGTTCTTTATTCAGTGCTTTTCTGACAAAAATAGCCTTTATCTTTTGGCGAATCGACTTAAGTCTAAGGCAAAGAATGAATGGAGTTGCCGTATGAAACAGAAGTTTAGTTACACATTTAATTCGGCCAATATACGTATAGATAACGGCTTGGTTACAATAAAATTCAAGCAATGATTCAATTACCACGATTGGCCAATAAAGTAACAGAAAAAGTATTATTATAACGGATGCCGATCGGGACTGTTGCCTCTGAGAAGTACTTTGTAATTTAGCGTTCGAATAGTGACTTTTCACGAACGAAACCACCATTCCGACTATAAACAGAACAATGAGAACAACAGAAAGAGCAAATAAGGACATTTCTCTGACAGGACGGTATCCGACTCTGTCACCATCTGCACAAAAATTAAAGTTTACGCTCAAAATTTTTATGTAAACTGGCATCACAACCAAATTTAGCAAGTATGTTCCGGTCACAACATACCTAGTTCGCCTTTTAGTGATATTTGCTTGGCAATTCAAGGGACAAAGGACCATATAGATTCGTAATGACGCTAAAATAATCAAGTGATAAAATATACTACTTTCAAAGTTCTTAACAACTGCAAAAGCAAGTATACATCCGATTTCACTTTGTATGTGATGGCAAGGAAAGGTAACTCTATACCATTGATAAATTCCGTCTGGAGCAGATGCTATCGAGAAACTCTGGAGAGTAATAAATATTGGCGATGCTACGTCTTTATCAACAAATCCTATGATGAAGATCAATAGGTGCGAAACCAGCATAGCAATTGCCTAACATGATGTGAAGGTTAACATTTGAAATTTTGTACTCCATATATTCTGGAAAGGCAGTAAACTTACAAAAAGCAGCAGAAATTCTTTCCTTACTGGTGTCGTTTTCCTCAGCATAAGTGTAGTTGTCATTTTTTAGAATCAAGGATGACATGTTGACTAAATCCGTTCCCATGACTTCAAGAGATGAATTCATAGGATATCCATTTGTTAAATTGAAAGGCACTTCAATTGGTGAATTGCCGAAGTAGTGTTTCCATAATGATGTCAATGATGACCAAGTTCTTTCTAAATGGTTCTTTTTTCATAGTATACAACCTTTAGTACTAAAGTTGATACATGTAATATAAAAAAAGAAGGGAAACGGGGAATGTGTCAACGAGACAACGACCCAAAGGGGAGTAATAAGTCTGAATTGGATATTGTCATACTCCCAAAACCGTTTCAACAATAAGGGAATAGTCATATTTTTTTTTACATTTTGTCTTCAATCAAGAGGTAGAGTTAGTAGGACATATGTCTTTTTTATTTATGTTCTTCGTGATAAGCAGTAGTTGGCTGATATAATCTTATACCTTTACTTCAGTTACTATATATAAATTTGTTGGTGTCAACTTACAACAAAATGCTCATAATGTGAATGTTCAACCAACATAAGCAAATAAAAAAAATAAAGAGTCAAGGGAATTTTGTTTAAAAACAAACATACGATAAGGGAAACGAACACAGGAATATAAATACTCTATATAAAACATATTACCTAGGAGAGTTATCTTCTATCAGTGAAATTTGCAGGTTTTGGCAATAAAACTGTACTAAAAACAAGATTAACGTAGGACTGTTTTGTCCATACAGTTCTAGTGATAAGTGACAATTAAATTATAACAATTAAGATAAGTTTCTAAATAGTTAATCGCATAGCATCCTTGACTACATCTGGTTAATTACATTAATTGAAACATTTTGCTATATGGTGTGAGGTTCCTCACTGTGTTGGAGACCGTACGGTGACCCCTAGATGCTTTGTTTTGGCCTGGATATGGGATGTTGTCTGCTTGACATTTGCCCCATTTCCTTTCTTTTTCATATTTTATTGTTGAAGATGATAGGAAATGATTGTTTATAACTCCTATGTAAAACAGATATAGTGGGTCTCTTATCATATTCTCCGGACATATATCCCTCGAATATGATAAGAGACCCACTATATCTATTACATATACCAGTATATTTGTATCATGAACTGCCCCCAAAAAATAAAAACCGATAAAGTATTGCTTATTTGCTTAATAATAGTAAATTTGCCGACTATATTCCCTTAATATATCCACCAGAAATAAAGGAGACTACAGACACTGACCATTCTGTTTCAATTTTAGATTTACTTCTGGAGTTTGACGACAGCGGCAACCTCAGCACAAGAATTTATGACGAAGAGACGATATCAAATTTGATATTGTAAATTTTCCACACCTCGGCAGTAATATTCCGTCTTTCCCAGAGTACGGAGTATATATTTCTCTATCAGTCCGTTACGCTTGAGCATGTAGTCACTATCAAGATTTTTCGCAACGACACAGATGTTTAATTCGTAAGCTTTTAAATCAAGGCTTCGTTAAATGCAGATTAACAGTTTTTCTAAAGAAATTCGTTGGACGATATCCAGATTTGATTGATAAATATTCAATTCCAATTTCCAATTTTATTGAAGACGGTTTTGTTTTAGTTTTGGCTTCTTCTTTGAGGTTTGCCTTTAAGCTACTTTGGTGTGATCTGTGCACCGAGCGACAAAAACATTTTACCTGTATCAAGAGACAAAGCTTATACATCGAACGACAAAGACATTTTACCTGTAAGAAAAAATGTAATGTTTTGGCAATTTTTTGGCTTTGACATTTAATATAATCTGGGCACACAGAAGCTATAGTTTGTCGTCATATAAGCGGGAGGTGGATGCATCATTAAACCTGGTTCAACCCACCATTTTATTTATAAAATGCCCGTTCCAAGTCGGGAATATGACGGCTTGCCAAAAATGTTCTGTGTTGGGCTGTGTTCCCTTGATTCTGTCGTATGTTATACGGATTTTCCTTACTGGTCTCTCCCTTTTTTTCACTTTTATTTATGATAAGCTTTAATGTTAGTTTTAATTTAAGGTACTTTGGAATTATTGAATCACGATTCGTAATCAGAATTGTGATTCTGTAACCCATTTTATTAATAAACCCAAATATGAATCTATTTATGATGACATATAATTTCAAAGATGACAGACTTTGCTTGAATTTGTGATGATCTAATTTAGCTTGCTAGCCTTTTGTCGCATTTGTATCCGCCACGCGTTGCCTGGGAAAATTCTTACCCATTCATAACGTTTTGACGGTTCATGAATTGAGACATGCTAAAATATGTACTTTTTTCCATTCAAATGTGTAAACTCGATACCATTTTTATGCGCCTGGAAGTTTAAAGTTGAACGAGACTTGTGAACCCGATCATTGGTTAGTTATTGTCAAAGCATGGGCAACGAAATATTCCTTTCAATATTTACACATAAGTCAAGATAAACCTATTAGACAGTGACCATATGATATCCCTGAAATAAAGATATCTCGTTCTTCATTAATCTGCATGACCCATCGTGCAAAAATAAATTATTTCAACAGTCATTGGTGACTGAGATTATGCTTAGAATTCACATGTAAACGTGCATGTAGACAGTTGAAATTGTTTTTGAAATATTGTATTTTCAGCTTCACCTGTAAGAAAATTTGCGACAAAAATTTTGACATTATTTTCAGCGGTCAGCGGTTATTTTTACACTGGAGAATATAAGTTGGCCATATAAAGAAACTAAAGTTAAAGTAAGTTTGGTATTTAATTATTC
Source organism: Modiolus philippinarum (assembly GCA_002080025.1). Lineage (NCBI taxonomy): Eukaryota > Metazoa > Mollusca > Bivalvia > Mytilida > Modiolidae > Modiolus > Modiolus philippinarum. Next base: position 55,415 of record MJUU01011933.1, on the reverse strand, counting down.
GTACCAAAAATGAAATCATGATACTCATTAAATACCTACCATACTTCCATTAAATGAGGCAGCCTCTCTTCCGAGATATGTTACATCAACCACCGTATCATTTCCAAAAACATGCATATTTTTTCTTCTTTTTGAATACTTACAATCAGCCTGAAAAATAAAAATAAAAATACCTGTTTTGTTATCATGTAAAAGTTTTTAAAAAAGATTGATAACTAAGTACGGAACTTCCTGTAAATACTGAAATTGACAAGCCAAAAGAATACCCATCATATGCTGATATGAGGAGCACAAATAAAAAGGAGAGACATAACCCATATTATTAATTAAACATGAACGCTACAATATGATAGAACACTTGCAAGTACGGCAAATATTTGAAGTACATATCCATCTTAAAGACTACCTATATAGTAATCTTATGTGACATAATATGTTCTAGAGACGTCAAATTATGGTCATTATTGATTGATTTATTGATTAATTGGAGTAGCGACCGGAGTATTTGAAAGGTCATTAAATCTATAGTTTCATCTATTTTGTTCCTGAATTGTTAAATGACCTGCTAAACATCTACGTTCACCTTTGGGTGTGCATCATGTTCGTACAGCATGGTTTTCTCTCCGAGTTCACGTCTCCAGTCTTGAAAAAAAACTTACGAGATTTTGGATTTGAGAATGGAGGCGTAGATATTTTTCACCTCAGAATATAGACTAAGCAGTATCATCGCTGACGTAGCGTCCTTCCGTCTATTCAAACCTGAAGGAATGAACCTCTTCAAAGGGAAAACAGGAAAGTATATTCCCAGCAATGGAATTGATGCTATTAACATCAGCAATATTTTGAATCGCGAAGCGGTCACTTCTTAAATCCTTCCCTATTTCAAAGATCAATCCAAACCTATAGTATCCTACAGCTTTACAAAGACCATGAGCAAAGAATATCTAACTACAAAAAGGCATTGCAGGACCTAGACATTAACGATTATATGAAATATCCTCTGACATGTGACTGTTCCGCCTCCTCTTACGTTTACAATCTCTTTGGACATGTCATTACTGGCGATCTTAAGATCATTGAAAACAAATTTCTACGGATGGTGGTCTCCAATGGTCCGAAATTCCGAGAACCACAGCGTATTAATAGGAATTTAAATTTCAAGATCGTGATGGACGTTGTTGAAAAAAAAACCGCTAAAGCATGGATTAAGAGGGACAGCACTAGTATATAGGTGGTTTTCGCTTAGTATTTTGTGGTGGTGGATCGTGGTGGATCACCGGAAGTGACGTCACCGGAAGTGACGTAGACCGGAAGTCACGTGATGGAAGTCACGTGACCGGAAGCGGAAGTCACATGACCGGATGTAGACGTGTTTATGATGCGCATGCGCAACCGGAAGTGGCCCTTTTTGAGGCACTACAAGGGCCTATTGACCGGAAATGACGTGTTCGAACAACACGTGACCCTGCAAGGGTCACGGTTGACCTGGGTCCATAACGCATGCGCGACCGGAAGTGGGCGTAGCCCCATGTTGTATACCGGAAGTCAGGTCTTTTCCCTAGTCGGAACGACTCGGGCGTGGTCATTCGGATGTTTTCGGAAGTTGTCGTTGTTTGTTGATCTGTGGGAGTCTTCTATCAGGTCCGCGTTCATTGTTTTTACTAAGGGAGATAACCCTGGCTAGTTATTTTCCCGCGTTTTTTTATTTGTGGGTGTCTTCTATCACGTCCTCGTTCATCGTGGCCATTCAAATGGTTGTTAAGCACCTTGTTGGTTGCTAGGTGTCTTCTATCACGTCCGCGTTCATCAAGGGACATAACTCTTGCTAGTTATTTTCCCGCCATTTTTTAAAGATTGTTGAATTCGCCCGAGGCTTAGGCGAGATAACTCGTGATTTATTGATGTTTGTGCTAGTTTATATTTATGTTTACCAGTATTAAATACGACTCACGAGTACGTGTTTTGCTGTGCTCGCGTGCTCATTTCACTATATTGCTGCTGCTGCTGCTGCTGCGCTAGGTCGATTTGGCTTTTGCTGCTGCTGCTGCTTCTAGCTTAGAAAAGAAAAATTCAAAAATGTGAATTTCATGTTAATCCAGCCATTATCTACTGAATCCATAAAATGTCACTCTGCGTTTCACCAGACTTTTGATTGGCTATATCTGCATAGTTAGAAGCTGTCTCACCCCTTCTTCCTTATCGCATCTGTCTTTGGTCTATCCTTTACGTAGATTAATTGTCTTCGATCGATAGTGGTCCACAATCCAATACCGTAGCAAACTATTTCTTATCTATAGCATACTTCTAAGCCTCTCTAGAATCATAGTCCTCTTCTTCTAACAATCGCTGAACTGCAATTTGATTGTTCAGTATTCTGTACACCTTCAATCCATTTTGTCCCAAAACACACCCGTTTTAACGTTGCAATAATTTTATCGAAATTATATTTCTTATTGAATGTCTTATTATATTTTTAACCCCAACTATGTTTAGTTCTATCTTAAATATGCTCACGAGTATACTTTTTGTTGTGCTCTCGTGCTCATTTCAGTATTCGGTGGTGGTGGTGG
>MJUU01011933.1:32540-46790 GCA_002080025.1 Modiolus philippinarum | reverse complement strand
GGCGTGTTGAGCGATTTTGTAAATAAATAACTTAATCTTGGTGCCCGTGAAAATAAATATTCTAATCGTACATGTACTTGACATGGAAATAAATAATTAAAGGGTGATTTGAAGAATAAAACTTTTATTGATAATACAAATAAATCATTTTATGTGACATTTGGTGAAAATAAACTACTTGTGCAAGATCTTAATAAAAAAAAACTACATTTTCCAGGCAAAATCCCCCGAAGCCCACCCATGGCTGTTCAAAAAAACTTCCATGGGGCACGAAAATAGTGCTATACAAAATAGTTGCAAAATTGGACATAATATACAGTAACTTAATTGCATGTAATGCAAGGCTGCTATTTATTTTAAATAATAAAAGGACTAATATCCACCAAATCAAACATTCAAACCAGATAAATCTATTTCGTAGTGGAGTATTGATATAGTATTTACCATTAAGGGGAGATAATGAGAAGAAATGCCAAATCAGTGATGCTAACCAGGAGGGATCTTTGTGGAAAAAAACACCGACATTGTACTAAAATCAAAGGAGTAAAACACATAAGAGGATACCATAGTTTCGTATAGTGAAAACGGCAATTTGAACAACTTTGGTAATGTCGGCTGGACCTTTCTAGGGGCTTCGCAAAGTTGGGCCTAATAGGGCAGGTAGGTACATGTAATAGCTTTCATTTGAACCATAGCGTATGATCCCTAGACCCGTACGAAAAATTCGGACGCTGTTCCATAGAGGGTACCCTACATCGAAAAATACCGATTTGGACCAANATATGGCAGGTAGGTACATGTTATAGCTTTCATTTGAGCTATAGCGTATGATTCCTAGACCCGTACGAAAATTTTGGGACCGAATTTACGGAGGGTACCCGAGGTTCGTTATAGTGAAAACAGCAATTTGGACCAACTTTGGTAATGTCGGCTGGACCTTTTTAGAGGCTTCGCAAAGTTGGGCCTTAAAAGGCAAGTAGGTACATGTAATAGCTTTCATGTGAACCATAGCGTATGATCCCTAGACCCGTACGAAAAATTCGGACGCTGTTCCATAGAGGGTACCCTGCATCAAAAAATATCGATTTGGACCAACTTGGCTAATGTCGGCTGGACCTTGCTATGGGCTTCGCAAAGTCGGGCATTATATGGCAGGTAGGTACATGTAATAGCTGTCATTTGAGCTATAGCGTATGGTCCCTAGACCCGTAGGAAAATTTTTGGACCGAATTTACGGAGGGTACCCTAGGATCGTATAGTGAAAACGGCAATTTGGACCAACTTGGCTAATGTCGGCTGGACCTTCTTAGTAGCTGCGCAAAGTTGGGCCTTATAGGGCAGATAGGTACATGTAATAGCTTGCTTTCATTTGAGCCATAGCGTATGATCCCTAGACCCGTACGAAAAATTCGTACGCTGTTCCATACAGGGTACCCTACATCGAAAAAAAACGATTTTGACCAACTTGGCTAATGTCGGCTAGACTTTGCTAGGGGCTTCGCAAAGTCGGGCATTATATGGCAGGTAGGTACATGTAATAGCTTTCATTTGAACCATAGCGTATAATCCCTAGACCCGTACGAAAAACTCGGACGCTGTTCCATATATAGTACCCTACATCTAAAAATACCGATTTATACCAAAGTAGTATATAGGGACAAGCAAACTCATATGTGTGGCGCTGGAGCGTGGTGGAGCCGGATGTGACGTCACCGAAAGTGATTTAGACCAGAATTGATGTCACTGGAAGGCATGTTACCGGAACACGAAGTGTTTATATTGCCTATGCGCAACAGGAAGGGACCCTATTGGAAGCCCTACTCGACTATCTTAACCGGAAATGTAACCCCACAAGAGTGTTATATAACCTTAGTACATGACGGATGTGCGACCGGAAGTTGGAGCGTCTTCATATGTAGATCGGAATTGGTCCTGTTGGAAGCACTATTCGACCATGTTGACCGGAAATGAGTTGTAGTACATGACGCATGCGTCACCAGAAGTAGGTATGTTTCTCTTGTAGTTAGCCATTTTGACCGGAAGTCGGAAATTTTCTGATTTTTTTATTGTGTTTTAATTGTATTATACCCTTTTCAATGTTCTTCTTTATATTGTCTTCCTTTATCTTTCATTTTCTACCATGTCCCACCCTTTTTAAATAGCATTTTAGTCCTTTATATCCCCCTTTTCAATGTTGATTTATTGAATTTTCTCCTTTTTTCATCCAACTTCTAGACTAATGTCCATTTGTCTAACCCGTTTTCATCCAATTGTTTGAGTTATTTCCCCTTTTCTGGCAAATTTCTATCGTGTCGTCTGCTATTTTAGATTCCATGCCTTTCTCCCTCAACCTATTTTATTTAATGGTAATCTCTTCTTTTCATCCAATCCTTAGAGTAATTTCCCCTTTCTCGCCATTATTCTATAGTTTCGTCTGCTGTAGACCTTTTCAAATATTGTGGTTATCTTTTTTGAATTTGAACTCTCCCATCAAATGGAGGTAAAAACACTCTTCGCTTCCGTTTTCACTTGTACGGTTAGCTAACAATACACAACTTAATCCCTGAATACATTTTAATTCTAACAAAATTAGTGCAGTGTTACAATTAACAATGACATGGTAATCTATATATGAACGGTTTTATGAGCTGTGTTCAGGATGAACAACACTTGCCGCGTTGGGTTGATAACCGGCACTGTTTATTTGTATTTAAAACCATCCAAATGTCGGACCAAACCATTTTTAAGGCCTATTGCCATTTCATTATTATTTCCTACGTAATTACATAATTATCTCCCTTTTTCATTCAATTCTTAAGATGATTTCCTATTTCCCCCTTAATTTCCATAGTGTCGTCTGCTAGATGTCCCGCAATTTTTTATCCAATTCTTAGGGTGATTTTCCCTTTTCCGCCTAATTGTTCTTCTATGATTTGTTATTCTTAGATTTCCCGCCAAATTATGTCCATTTTTCTGTTGCCACGGTAATTCTCTTTTTCATCCTTTCCATTTCCCCCTCCTTTTTAAATTATAATTAATAAATCAAATGTTTGAGACGTTCCCTTTATATACCATTTCCCCTCCTTTTTACGTTATTATGTATAGTTTTATATGTTGGAGACGTTTCTTTATATTTTATCTTGTTTGAAATGTCCCCGCCATTTCCCGCCATTTTGAAGCGGAAGTGCGGACGTGAGAGAAGACATTCCTAGAATTGACCAAACAAGAATTTTGTACATGCTCAATCCACCTGAGCAGAAAAACTAGAAACCGGAAGTGCAGACCTGAGCGAAGCCTTCTAACACACCCGCGTGCAAAGTATGTATACAGTGTACTATAGCTCAGTATCATTCTGCCCATTTGAAGGAAAAGTCACCATGTTCTCCTTCGACACCTGCGCAAAGCAGTTTACTGAGAAGAAGAAGAACCTGTTACGTCACAAGTATGGGCAAGACTGCCAGGAAGGGTGCTTAACAAAGGCATCAGAAGCCCACCAGCAAGAAGGGCGGAAGGCGCAGACCTACAGCTGCATTGTGTGTGGAAGGTGTTCACCAGAGCAGATTTCAGGAAGAGGCATGAAGCGGCCCACAGCTACAATATCGCATGTGAAGTATGTGACCAATACTTCAACAGACTGGACAGCCTGGAACGTCACCATGCCCTGTATGAGAGACCGGATGCCAAGGAGACACCATCGATGAAGAGACCAGGTTTACCACTGCTTGGACCTGTAGTGAAGCTAACAAGGACAGAGTCACCTCCAGCTGCTCAACCTGTGGTGTTGACGGAAGACCCAGAGACGAGGGCCCTGTACCTAAGGCATTGTCGGTCCATCTGGACAGAAGAGGCGACTGGTAACCGTCCAGGGCAGGTACAACCTCACTCTTAACCATTCATTAGATTCAACCTATGAAGAGATGATGCGTTACCTGGCCAGCCAGCAGACCACAGCTGTAAAGATACACCTGTCTTTCGGTTGTATTTTGCGTCATATGCAGAAATAAAATTTACAGTAACTTCGGTATTTTGTTATTTAATAGAGACTGGAGAGCAACGCTACTACCACCCGAGCCACAACAACGCCAGGTTTTTTGAGACGCCATTTCTTATTAGAACGGCCGAACATTTTGAGAAGTTATCGAGAAGCTGAGCAGACACATTGTCCTGGAGTATGTGTGGCAACAGAGACCAGATACTACATGGGAAGTCCACCTCCTGACGAATGTGACATTTTATGTCAATGAGCTGATCCAGCATCCTATTGGTGTCAGAGTGGTTGTGCCAGACTTCTTCCTGAAGAACCAGTGCTTGGTATGTATGACCAGAGGGCACAATGGGCCGTGCGAGGATGATCTCTGCTTTTTCAGGTGTTTGGTTGTGCACAGTGGGGGTGCAGTAACCGCAGTCGAGACTTCAGCCAAGACGTACTACAGAGAGTACCTCCAGAACAGACAGATAGCTGATGCAGAGTTTCAGGGTGTGTTTTTGGACGACTTAGTGGTGTTGGAGAAGTTGTTCCAGGTCAACGTGTTTGTCTACGGCCTTTAGCAGACAGACGAAGGAGATGTTGCAGCTAGATTGGTTCGACGGTCACCCTACAGCTACGAAAGTACAATGAACATAAACCTGTACCAGCCATTTTTTAGCTACATTACAGATGTTGAAAAGTAAAGCCACAGCTACCTGTGTTCCAAGTGTGACAATTTGGGACCCCTATTGGACATCTGCATCGTCATGAGAAGACCTGCACTGGAGGTGTGATCTACAAGTTTCCTGGAGGAGTGTACCATACCCAGTCTACACTCTTCGAGAAGTTGGAAGACGAGTCCATCTACGCAGCAGCCGAGGGCCTGTATTATCCTTACATAGTCACTTATGACATCGAGGTGATGCTGCAGCCTACAGATAAAAGACCTCTGGAGAAAGTGGAATGGAACAACCAACATGTCCTGCTGAGTGCGTCTGTGTGTTCCAACGTGCCTGGATACACGGAACCATTGTACTTTGTGTCCGAGGGTGATCAGCGATGATGCCTACAGATTGACGGAGAAGTACAAAGTTCTGTTTCGGGAGATTCAAAGAAAGACTTGGCAGCGGCTATGATGGGTTGAGTGATGAAAAAAGAGAAGGCCAGGAGAAGAAGCACTACCTGAACAAGATACAGCAGAAGTTGGAGCGCCACCTGAAAGAGCTACCAATGGTCGGATTTAACTCAGGGAAATATTATGTGAATACCATGAAAATAGACTCTTTTGCAGAACTGGTGAAGAGTCAGAAGGTCGACTACGTGGTGTAGCGAAGTAACAACTTTATGTGTGTGAAGACTTAAGTGCTTAAGTTCCTGGATATTTCCATCTACCTAGCTCCTGGGTTTAGATACAGTCAGTTTCTGAGAGAGTATGATTGTACGGAGGAAAAGGGATTTTTCCCTTATGAGTGGATGACGTCAAGGAGAAACTGAAGATGAACCAGCTGCCAGGCAACGATGCCTTCTTTAGCAGTTTGAAAAACAGTGACATTACAGAAGAAGAGTACCAGCTGTGCCATAAAGTGTGGTAAGACCAGCAGATGACCAGCACGAGGGAGTTCCTGGCTTGCTACAACAATAAAAATGTCGAGCTTTTGTTGGTTGCCATCAAGCGGATATACTAGCACTACCACTCCCAGAACGTGGATAACTTCAAGGATGGAATCAACTTACATGGACTGACGTTAAATATTATATTCCAGGACTTGTAGATCTACTTCGCCTTGACTGACGAAAAGAACAAAGACTTGTTTAAGAGCAATATCGTGGGAGGACCCAGCATCGTGTTTCACAAATACCACGAGAAAGATGTCACCAACATTAGACCGACAGAGTACGAGGAGCCCAAGGCCTGTAAGAAGATTATCGGATACGATACCAACACCCTGTACCTGTCGTGTATTATGAACGAGATGCCAACTGGACACTTTTTAGTGTCCGAAGAGCGAAAATGGGTTCCGGAGAGACTCCCAGAAGATACGAGAGGATGGCCATTGACTTGTTGGAATGGGAAGCTCATCAGACTGGTAACTAAATAAGACACTAGGGTAACGACAAAGAGAAGTTGTTTGGGATGACAACATTGCCTGTGGATGGTTATTAAAGGAGACCAACATGGTGTATGAGTTACAGGAATTTTACTGGCAATGAAATGATTGTCAGTTGAACCAGGGAAATACAGATAAAGAAGGCCAGACGAAGGAACATCGGTACAAGCGAACACAGCAGAAGGTAAAGTATTTAGTGGAGAATGGTTATGGTGTTACACGGATATGGGAATGTGAATGGGAGAAGAGGAAGAAGAAATCCGGTTGTGGCAGATTTTGTGAAGAACAGACAGAGACTGTGTGATGGGCAGTTCAAGATGTCAAAGCAGTCTGTTTATGAAGCGGTGATAGATGACTGGATCTTTGGTATTGTGGAAATCGACTTAGAAGTACCTGACGACCAAAAGGAGAAGTTTGGAAAGATGCCTACTATCTTCAAGAATACAGAAATGACCAGGGAAGATATTGGAGACCACATGGGGACTTATGCTGAGGAGAGATGGATCATGAACCAGAAGAGGAAGTGTCTGATTGGTAGAATGTTTGGGGAGATCCTGATCATCACACTGTTGCTGATGTGGTATGTGCAACATGGATTGAAGGTGACGAAGATTCATCAAGTGTTGGAGTTTAACCAAGCCTGATATTTCCAGAGGTTTGGTGACCAAGTCAGTGATGCCGGAGATGAGGATCCCAACAAGAAGATTTTTGCTGAGACGATGAAATTGGAAGGCAACTCATTCTATGGAAAGACGGTGACAAACAATGAGCGCCATACTAATGTGCTGTCTTGACACGCTAGAGAGTCGACATCTGGTGGATCCATCCTTCCGGAGATGCAATCAGCTGGACGATAAAACGTTCCTGGATATTTCCATCTATCTAGCTCCTGGGTTTAGATACAGTTTCTGAAAGCGTATGATTGTACGGAGAAAAAGGGATTTTTCCCTTATGAGTGGATGGCGTCCAGGAGAAACAGGAGATGAATTAGCTGCCAGCCCACGATGCCTTCTTTTGCAGTTAACAGAACAGTGACATTACAGAAGAAGAGTACCAGCTGTGTCATAAAGTGTGGTAAGACCAGCAGATGACCAGGAGGAGGGAGTTCCAAGGAAAAGTATGGATGTATTACTCACGAAGAATTGTGGTCATGGTACCAACAGAGGCTTCAGAACAGTGGACAATCATGTATTCACGTACCTGCAAGAAAAGAATGGTTTCTCCTTCTTCTATCCGGAGAGACATGTGTTGGCTGATTGAGTGTCTACAGCACCGCTGGAGACTTAAACTTTGGAAGAGGTTTCCCGACTGTTGTATTTAAACGTGAGGAGACTAATTATTCAATGCATTAACAGCCCACTTTGTACAAAACTCGACTGTTTCTTAATAACAAAATTTGAAAAAAAATTAACAAAGAAAAAAAAGAGAAAGGTGAATGTATCCTATCTTTCGGTATAGCTGATCACAAGCCCGGATAAATGCAGTGTGGCTTTTTAAAAAAGAGTTGAAGTTGGTACACAGGAAAAAGATGGTTCCAGAACAATGGTGAAAGAATATGGTTCCAGAACAGTGGTGAAAGAAGATGATGGCTCCAGAACAATAGTGAAACAAGAAGATGATTTGAATTACAGAAATAGTTAAAGTAGATAATAAATATATATCTCCAGATGGTTAGAGTTCCTGAAAGAAGTTCAAAGATTGGATATCTCGAACTTTAACATAAAAAGAGTTTAAGATAATACACAAAAAGGACAAATTTTGTTCTTAAAAGGACCATGCATTTCTCTTTTGTTTCGCCATATCTTCTTTTACCATCATCTTCTTTCATCAGTAACTGTTCTTCACTAAGCATTGTTCTAGAACACTAACCATTGACTTCTTTCGCCATTCTGGAACTCTGACCATTGTTATGAAACCATCGTCTTCATGTGTATTATCTTAAACTCTTCTTATGTCTTAAGTTCGAGATACCCAATCTGTTGGTATCCGTACCAGAACTCTTCGTGAGTAATACATCCGTATACTTTTCTTCGGTCACCTGGTTTGTCTTGCTATTGATTCCCTTGCAGCCGAACTTTTCATCTTTCCCGAAGCAGTATAACGTCTTGCTGCAAAAGGCGATGATACCATCTCCGCTATACTCTTCCTTGAACAAGCCTGCAGTCCTCTTGTCATACGCTGCATGCTCTGGATTGTCATATCTAGGAAACCGGTTGGTCTTCTCCAAATCATACCGCTATCTCATCTCTTGTTTGATCACCTCTTCCAAAGTCTAAGAAGATAGAGCCATGTTTGCACTATTGGTGTCCATGGTACAATACTGGAAGTTTCTTCTGTAAAGGAAGTCGCAATAAAAATCAAGCATTCTTAGCTTCCCGTACTGGTATAAAAAGAATCCAATCTGCAGGGAAAGGTCCAGATGGATGGTCTTCTTGCATATCTCCAACTCGAACGCTATATCGTCCAGCTGATTGCATCTCCAGAAGGATGGATCCACAAGATGTCGACTCTCTAGCGTGTCTTGGCAAAACAGCACATCAGTATGGCGTTCATTGTAGGTCACAATCTTTCCATAGGATGAGTTGCCTTCTTATTTCATCGTCTCAGCTACAATCTTGTTGGGATCCTCATCTCCGGCTCTTCTGGCATCACTAACTTGGTCATCACGCTTTTGGAAATATCTTGCTAGGGTAAACTCCAACACTTGATCCATCTTCGTCACCTTCAATCCATGTTGCACATACCATATCAGCAACAGTGTGGTGATAAGGATCTTTCCCAAACGGATTTGACTACCGACTTTGACATTTTCCCGGATTTAATCACTCACAGTGTGGCGGGTGCTGTTAACAGAGCAGGACATGCTTACCCTTCCGGAGCACCTGATGTCACTCTCAGTTTCCCTGGAGTTAACACTGTGAGTGCCTTTCTTCTGAATGTTGTAATTTCTGGTTCTGTTCTTTGTATCTGTCTAACGTTATTGTTTTCTGTGTTCTCGTTTTTGCCCTGTCTTTGGACTTCGATTTTTGTGAATTTCACTCCTTTGTTCCATCGGTCTTCTACTGCCGTTGTTTTAACCAATCAAGCACTTCCTCTTCTGGTTAATGATCCCTCTCTCCTCAGTATAAGTCCTCATGTGGTTTTCTGGGAGTTCCTTTCCGAAACCCAGTCGCGTTCTTCCGACGCTAAAAAGTGTCCAGTTGGCATCTCCTTCATAAAACACGACAGGTACAGGGCGTTGGCATCGTATCTGATAAACTTCCTGCAGGTCTTGGACTCCTCGTACTCTGTCAGTCTAATGGTGGTGACATCTTTCTCGTGGTATTTGTGAAACACGATGTCGGGTCCTCCCACGATGTTGCTTTTAAACAGCTGGTACAAGTCTGTGTTCTTTTTGTCAGGCAAGGTGAAGTCGCTCTCCAAGTCCTAGAACATATACTTTAACGTCAGCCATGGTCCGCCGAATCCATCCTTGAAGATATCCACGTTCTGGTTGTAGCACTACTGGTTATTCCGCTCGATGGCTTCCAAAATAGGCTCTACATCTTCATTGTTGTACCAAACCAGGTACTACCTCATGCTGGTCATCTGCTGGTCTTACCACACTTTATGGCACAGCTGGTACTGTTCTTCTGTAATCTTCAAACTGCTGAAGAAGGCACATTGGGCTGTCATCTCCAGTTTCTCCAAGGACGTCATCCATCCATTGGGAAAAACCCCTTTTCCTCCGTACACCCGTAAGCTTTCAGGAACTGACTGTAGCTAAATCTAGGAGCCAGGAAGATTGTATTATCCAGGAACTTTAGCACTTCAGTCTTCACACATGTAAAGTTGTTACCGGTCGCCTCTTCCGTCCAGATGGACCTCCAATGCTTCAGGTACAGGGTCCTCGTCTCTTGATCTTCCTGCAACACCACAAGTGGTGGTGACTCTGTCCTTGTATACTTCACTACAGATCCAAGCACAGGTACAACTGGTCTCTTCATGGGTGATCTCTCCTGGGAATCCGGTTGTTCATGCAGGGCACGGTGACGTGCCAGGCTGTCCAGTCTGTTGAAGTATTAGCCATATACTTCACATGTCATGTTGTAGCTGTGGGCCGCTTCATGCCTCTTCCTGGAATCTGCTCTGGTTAACACCTGGTCACACACACACTGCAGCTGTTGACCTTCGCCTTCTGTCCGTCTTGCTGGTGGGTCTTCTGATGCCTATCTCGGGCCTACTTCCTGGCACAGTCATTTCCACACTCGTCACAGGAACACGCATCTTGGTCCGCTAGGTTGCTTTTCATATGCATATTTATGTATATATAATTGGACGAGGATGTGACAGAAGACACCGGGTGTCTTCGCTCAAGTCCAGACTTCCGGATTTTTCTACGCAGGTGGATTGAGCATGTACAAGTCCTGGTCAATTCAAGGGGTGCCTTCTCTCACGTCCGCATTTCCAATTCAAATGGTGAAAAAAATGGCGGGAACATCTAAAAAAGGATGAAATATAAAGGAAACGTCTCAAACATATAAATTATAGATAATAACGTAAAAAGGAGGGGTAAATGGGAGAGATGAAAAAGAAAATTACCATGACAATAGAAAAGGGGAGATGATTTAGTAGGAAATCTCAGAATAGCAGACCATAGAAGAAAATTAGGCGGAAAAGGGGAAATCACTCTAAGAATTGGATAAAAAATGGCGGGACATCTCAAAATTGCAGATGACACTATTGAAATTAAGAAGAAAGGGGAAATCACCGTAAGAATTCGATGAAGAAGGGAGATAATTATGTTATTAATGAAATGACAATAGCAGACGACACTTTAGAATTATGGCAGGAAAGGGGAAATTACTCTTAGGGCCTTCACCTGGTTGCGCATACGCAACACAATCACTTCGGGTTCCGCTCACGTAACTTCCGCTTCCGGTCACCTGACTTTCGGTGACAACACTTCTGGTGTATGTCATTTCCGGCTCGAACACGCTCCACCACCACAAATGTGAGATTGGTCGTCCCTATATAATACTTTGGTCCAAATCGGTATTTTGCGATGTACGGTACCCTCTATGGAACTGCGTCCGAATTTTTCATACGGGTCTAGGGATTATACGCTTTAGCTCAAACGAAAGGTATTACATGTACCTACCTGCCCTGTAAGGCCCAACTTTGCGAAGCCCCTAGAAAGGTCAAGCCGACATTACCAAAGTTGGTCCAAATTGCCGTTTTCACTATACGAACCTAGGGTACTAGGGTACCCTCTGTAAATTCGGTCCCAAAATTTTCGTACGGGTCTAGGGATCATACGTTATGACTCAAATGAAAGCTATTACATGTACCTACCTGCCCTATAAGCCCCGACTTTGTGAAGCTCCCAGCAAGGTCCAGCCCACATGAGCCAAATTGGTCCAAATCGGTATTTTGCGATGTAGAGTATCCTCTATGGAACTGCGTCCTAATTTTTCGTACGGGTCTAGGGATTATACGCTATAGCTCGAAAAAAAGGTATTACATGTACCTACCTGCCCTATAAGGCCCAACTTTGCGAAGCCCCTAGAAAGGTCCAGCCGACATTACCAAAGTTGGTCCAAATTACCGTTTTCACTATACGAACCTAGGTACCCTCCGTAAATTCGGTTCCAAAATTTTCGTACGGGTCTAGGGACCATACGCTATAGCTCAAATGATAGCTATTACATGTACCTACCTGCCATATAATGCCCGACTTTGCGAAGCCCCTAGCAAGGTCCAGCCGACATTAGCCAAGTTGGTCCAAATCGGTATTTTTCAATGTAGGGTACCCTGTATGGAACAGCGTCCGAATTTTTCGTACGGGTCTAGGGATCATACGCTATGGCTCAAATGAAAGCTATATTGGTCCGAATTGCCGTTTTTACAGTACGAACCTATGGTATCCTCCTTTAGAGAGGGTAACTTTGATTTATTCCTCTGATTATAGGGTACGACGTCAGTCTAAATTATTTCACAAAGCATCACTAGTTTTGGCATTTCTTCTCATTATCTCCCCTTAATGGTCAATAGTACATATCAATAATCCACTACAAAATAGGGTTTTTTATTGGATTTTATGGATTTTAGTCGTTTTATTATTTTAGATAAATAGTAGCCTTGCATTACATGCAATTAAGATACTGTATATAATGTCCAATTTTTGTGCACTATTTTGTATAGCACTATATTCGTGCCCCACGGATAATATTTAGGACAGTCATTTGATTTTCAGAGGGATGGGTTTGGGGTGATTTTGCCTAGAAAATGTTTTTTATGAAAATTTTTAACAAATTATTTATTTTCACCAAATGTCACATAAATTTTTGATTTGTATTTGCAATAAAAATTTCATTCTTCAAATCAAAATCAAATTAAGTTATTTTCATGTCAAGAAGGATTGGGAAATTTATTTTCACTGGCATCAAAATTAAAGTTATTTATTTACAAAATCGCCACCCCCCCTTTTTTTCCCCTCTGAAATTCAAAGTCCTCTTAGTTACTAGTTACATTGAACATTTTTTGAAAGCGAATAGTATGTGTATTTTTAACTTCTTTGATACATTTATGTATGTTCCTTTCTATATGAAAAAGAAAAGAAATGGGGTAAATGTCAAGGAGACAACATCCCATATCCAGGTTAAAACGACCAAAACAAAGCATCTAGGGGTCACGTATTTATTTGGATAGTTGAACTGCAAAAGAACGCGACAATAAAGTAAAAATTTGGTAAATCAATCTAAGTAATTTTGTACATAACAGCCAATTTTTACATAATAAGACCACGTTATTCAAGTTTTTAAAAAGAATGCAACACATGAAATTCGTAATTATAAAAAGAACGGGTCATAGCGCGGACTTCCCAGAGAGCACCCTATCAGGTGGTTTAATCAAGAAAACATAGAACATATTATATACTCTCTTTTTAATCAAAATCTTTATTCTTTTATCATTTTTATTGATCGCGACAATTTTATTGATCTGTATACAAATTTCAAAGAAATTTGTCGAACGCATCCTTTCTTATTGTGGGCTGGCTTATTGTCGGCTAGCGGTTATTGTCGGCTGTTATTGTGGGCTAGCTTCACACTAGTCGTGTATGATGCATGGGAATAACAATGTGGAGTAAATGCACACGAATATATGGTAGAAACTAGAGGATGACATGCCCCCGCGCAAAGTTGAATCAAATTGGGATTTCTTAGAAATTATGTGTCTGTAAGACACATTTGTTGCCCCGCTAGACACATGTTACTACAGAAGTTGCACCGATACACTATGTACCATCTATTACTTAATAACACAAAAAAAAAGTTCAACAATGTATATTTTTGACAAATATAAACCAAAATAAAAATCCTTACCACATGCACATCTTCAATATAGGTACAAATATCTGCAAAATAAAAATTTCCTAGCATCAAAACTGTAGGAGGAGTTGCGCGGGCAAACAATACCCTCTATTACCAAATCATCAAAAAATGACTATGTGTATATTTTTTACAAAAATGCACCAAAATCAAAATCCTTGCTACATGCACATCTTCAATATATGTACAAAATATCTGCAAAATAAAAACTTGCTACCATAAAAACTGTAGGAGGAGTTGCGCGGACAAACAATGTACCCCCCTGGACGAACGGACGGACGGAAGGACGGGCGGGCGGACGGACAGGTGTAAAACAATATGCCCCCAACTTATCGTCGCGGGGCATAAAAACAATGGAACAACGCTTTTTGTTGTTCTTCATCTCGAGGTCACCATGAAGCCTTCAACCATGCCTGCACCGAGAAAAAAAATAATTTATATATATTATGTTTATTTAGGTAGACACAAAAAGTAAAAATTCAGTAAAATCAATTACCTAAGCCAGGTGGAAACCCAATCAAGATGAATTTGTGCAAGGTATACACCGTAATTAAAATGTCCTACCAGCAAAGAATATTCCCATAATATATAAATCTTCATCGAAATGGTAAGAAGAGAAACATACGTTAAAATATATGTAACTATTTATTCTACCAAAAATCAAGATTTTATATCGATATTATTAGACAGTGGAAGGAAATATCTTTTAATATCAAGATCCAATCTTTTCAATTTTAGAAACACATGAAAAGATATTTTTAGAACTTTGCGGTATTTCTACATAATCTACATAGGAATGGCAATA
>MJUU01011932.1:49116-71428 GCA_002080025.1 Modiolus philippinarum | reverse complement strand
TTTGTACTTGATTCATTGCAGTATAATTCGGAATTCCGACTTCTCCCCAAGGAGGAATTTAGATATCTTGATTTATACAAGTGGGATTCTGGATCTTACTAACTGTAATCAATTGAATCAGGAATTGGTTTGTAAAGTATATTCAGTTATATGCCCATTCAACTGTTTTGGTGGTATCTAATTAAAATTTTAATCCATCTTGAATATGTCTAATTGTAAAAAATATAGATATTTTACTTCGATCTCTTCATCCTTTGAGCATGCAAAGAATCCATCATTGAATGACAACTGTATAAATGCCACAGTTTGCAATTTCTCTGGGAAATGCAATACTATGCGATGTTCTCGTTGTAAATCGAACTCCCCTGTTCTACCAAATGTCACACAATCCAACCAATAACTGAACAGTTATATTAGAATTATGTCATTTTTCGTTTTATTGTTTTTATTTAGTTTTCATAAATTAAATTGTTGTTTAATACATGCTTCTTTTAACGTAATCATAAACCCTTTTCCAGCTGTGAATGTCAGTTATTTCCAGAATATTCCCCATAGCAAAATATCCAGTATTATTCTGAATCATACTAGAAATTTAGTAAGATCTGCAATCGTACTAGTATAAATAAGGATATCTCAATATCTTCTAACAGAAATTGGAATTCCAATTTGTACCAGTTTAAATCCAGTAGGAATTAAATTCTAATTTGTTTCAGTAGAAATTAGAATTCCCATTTTTGCTGGATTAAATCCGGTACAAATCAAAATTCCAACTGCCGGGTAGTAATAAGAATTCAAATTTGTACTAAGAAGATTCCGGATCCTACTGGATTCCAATACGAGACTGTAATCGATAATTTCTGCATATGGCCATTTTGATAACATATGTCTATTCAGTGCAGATAAAATATAAACATTTGGAAGATCATAAACTCAAAGATGTTTTACAAATGATAGAGAAAAAAAAATATTATCTAAATGAGAAGCCAAAAAAAAGCAGGTAACGACAGAGCTTTGCATGAGGGAGATACTCCTTAGTTTTCAACAAAATATACACAAATTTAGATATTGCAAGTTTCCAAATAAAATCTGCTTTCGGGTCAGCACTGATGTACTGACTACACAGTAGACATACTCGTCCTTTGATTGGATGTTTTTGAGAGGAAATGTCCTGTTTTCTGGAGCGTGTCATGGTTTTATGTGGAGAATATTTAGTAAAACATCAACAAACGGACGGCATTTCTAAGATTGAATAATATATCACTGGAAAAAGAAAAGTAAGAATAAAGCCTAGCTTCTACTTTTGTCTCTCAAAAGCGTTGTCACGTTGAACTTCGAGCCTTATTCCAAAAAAACAGTTTCAGTTGATTTGTTGACGTAATTTATGACAAAAAAGAGATTCTATCTCTTTTTTTATCAACAAAATGTACATTTAACAAATGACTTCACATGGCAACAATTAAATCTAAAGAAGAAATTTTGTAGTTAATTCAGTTTTTCGATTTGTTTATGTTCCGGTTTTATTGAGAGAAGTCCTCGTTTTATGGGGCGTTGTTCTGTTTTATGGGGCGATTTTCCTAGTAATATTAAGAGACATTAAACTTTGAAATTTGCGTTTAAACCGAATTAGCACCCATAAAAATAACAGAACACAGAAACTGAAGCTTCAGGTGCAACCTTTGTCGATATATCGCGTTATTATTCGTAAGATTCAAAGAGTTTTTATTAATGATATCTTGGGAACGAAACGACTGTTATTAAGTGGGGAACTTTAAAGATAAATTATAATACACGGTATCTCTTTAGTAAATAAAAAAGGGAACTTTTTTATAAAGTAGAGGCTCTCAAGAGCTTGTATCTCTGACCTGGACAATGGCTAATGAATATAGTCAAATAAACTTTTTAGTTGAAAGGGTCTCGTACATAAGCTATACATTTGGGGCCAGGGGGGGGGGGGGGGTGTTCCAGGGGTTGGAACCCCCTTTTTGGACAATCATGTATTTTTTTTTTGAATGAATGAATAGCCTGATGTTTTACTTAGAAATACCCTTAAAATTTTCGCGACTCTCTCCGTTCGGCCAGATTTCCTTTCACGTCGAATTGAAACCCCCTTTTCAAATTGCGTATCTTCGAGTCTGCTATATATATGAGTGTGTAAGAGAATCTTTTTGTTTTATGGTCAAACATTTAACTTTGCCCTTACTGCCTGCCATTTTGGATAAGGGATTGAACTGCAGAACACAGGACAATTTTAAAGAAGACATTTGTCCAACAGTTTATTTCTAACTTGAAAAATGTTTTCAGGAGGGAATATTTTTGACCGTATTCCAAAAGTACAGACTTGAAATGTATCTGTTTTGAAGGGAAACATTAAAGATAAATTATTAAGCTTGGTTCTATTAAATCCTTTTATGTGGCCACATCCTTGAATATTCTTTTTAACTAGAGGCTCAGGGACTGAGCCTATTAGCCTATTAATCGCTCACCTGAAAAAAAGCTTTCTATATAAAAGACATATCTTTGCTGATGACCAAAAATGATGTTGTGTTAAGCTATAGTTTGTTGAAATGGCTTCAGTGGTTACGGAGAAGATCAGCAAAATGTGATTTTTTTAGGGTGAAATGTTTAACTATGCTTTATGCTCAGGGCAATGTTTTTGTCATATTATTGTAGTTTGTTGAATTTGCTTCAGTTGTTTCAGAGGAGAAGATGAAAATAGGATTTTTCCTATAGGGTCCAATGTTAAACCGAAAATACGCGCTGGATGCCATGCATGTTTTTGTCTGATCGGAATGAAATGAGCAATCTTTGTAAAGGACCTTCCATTCATCATTCCTGCGAAGTTTAATTGTATTTGCAGAGAAGATGGAGAAGATCAAAATGTGAAAAGTTTAACGGACGGACGCCGGAAGTAATGGCAAGAGTTCAAACTGACCCTTTGGGTCAGGTGAGCTAAAAATTACCCTGTAAGCCCCATTTTGGATGATTGACACAAAAGTAACAATACTTGATCAGCACCTGTTTGGTTTGATTTTCTAGATGAAAATCTTTGTATGCAATTCCCATAAGGTCAAAATGCTAAACTAAGTTCTCCGATGTTTTGTTTATATACATTCAATGGTTCTCAAAAGAAAGTTCTCACAAGGAAAAATCCAATTCTAAACTAAACGCCCTGGTAGCAATTGTTGGCAATGGATCAGCATAAAAGTAAAATACTGGGTCCCCTCAATATAAGCATCATTCATGCCAAGTTAGGTTCCAATCCATTCAGTGCTTCTCATAACAAAGTTCTTTGAATGGAAAATTTATAACGGACGACAGACACCGGACGACGGATACATTTAGTGATGACAAAAGCTCAGCCTGCAATAAAAAATCGAAAAATTTCGTTATATCTCAACACCGTCACTATACAGAAATGGTTATTTTACAAAAGACATATTAAGTTTTTCTTGATAATATATTGCAAATGCATGACATTATAAATAACTAAAAATAACCGCCTTTCATAGTTCAGAGATAAATAAAAATACATTTTATTCCTTTGTGAAAACATGTCTTTTTATACTCCTTATCACCTGTGTTAAAACCATTACCCATATATTCAATTTTTGTATCAAACGGATCTCCTAACTACCTGACAATTAGCTATTGATAAGATATATTCAGATTTGATAAAAAGTATCTGTTTAGAGTGAATTTTAAATTTTAATTTTATGTGATAATTGAAAAAAAACAGAACAAAAAGGTAAAAAACGAGGACATTTTTCTCCGAACTCTCCATAAAACAAGGATATATACAAAATCCTTAATTTAACAACAAACTAAACAAGTGAAATCGTTCCATTATTCTGTAATTATTTATTTTGTCTTACAATGTATATACTATCTTCACATACATTTAATAGTACCAAATAAGGTCATAATCAGGAAAACTATCAAAATTTCTCTCCAAAACACATACCATCTCAAAAAATAGGTCAAAAATCGCTAAAAAAAAGAAAAAAAATGTTGAATGACAATTATGTCTACAGTGGATTATTTGGCTATTGGCCGCCAGCAGTGGCATCGGCCTAGTGGTAACACATAACAAAATACCGAAGTAACTGTAAAGTTAGTTTCTGCATATGGCCATTTCGACAACTTATTAGGTTGGGGAAAACCCAAATTGGGCTGTTAAATCCTAATTAGGATAATTGACCAGCTAATTTTGGGGTTTAATATTGTATCATGATACAAGGGGAATAATACATGGCTAAATCCGTATCACATACCGTATCATCCCGAGTTACCAATATCAGTCCGAACGCTGATATTGGTCGAGGGATGATACGACATGTGATACTGATTTTGCCATGAGTTATACAGTTTATCATATACTTAAACAGAGAACTACTTAATACCAAAAATGCTGTCAAAAATTGAAATCGGTAAGAGAAAATGCATGTATTCTGTGAAGAAAATATCAAAATGGACGGAAAGGACTGGATGTGGTTGGAATAAAATTTAATATGTAAAGAAAAAAGGTTAGCTAGATTTTTAAAGTGATCCTCACAAAAAAAAGAAATTCACCCCAAACAAATTTTGGTACCCTCCCCAACAAAATTTTACCCCCAAATTTTTTAACCCCTTGAACAAAATTTAAATCCCAATGTTTTTAATGAAAAGTCAAATTGAAAAAAAAAGTTTTAGAAAAGGGTATGATACAGGGCTAGCCATGCGATAAAGGGGGTGTGATAAAAGGTAAGCTATGCGATAAAGGGTATGATGTCATAGTGTGGATACGGAATAAACGCCATGTACTGTATCACATATTCAAAACATCTGTATTTATTACTAAGCATATGATAAATAGAAATATTATACGTTATCATAATATTTGTCCTATTTTGCTTTGTTAACAACCGTATAGCGACAAAGTGTTTTATTTCCAGAACTACAAGAAAATTGTTATTACAGATATTTGTCATCTGGAATGTGGCCATATAATGTTTGTGATACGGCTTTTAAAATTAGAAATTGGCTTGAAAAGACAAAAAAAAATTATTTAAAAAAAGAGAAAAATGTGTGTACTTGTCAATAAAGATAATAAACTATTGCAATAATATAGCTTGATTCTATTAAAGTTGATGGTAATTGGGCATCATGGAATTCTTGGGCAAGTTGTTCTATATCATGCAAGGATGTTGGAACAAACCCATCTGGTACCTGGACAAGACAGAGAACATGTACTGATCCTGCACCAAAGTATGACGGGAAACAGTGTGCTGGTAGCGATACCCAGAGTGCAACCTGTTCACCAACAGCATATTGTCCAGGTAAGAAATTTCTTCTCAGACATTCAAGTTTCAAGTTTCTTTATTTCCCTATAAACCTCTGTAAAATGGTATGGAGAAAACAAAATGTTTACATGTACAAAAGATTATACAGGTTTCGACAATACAATATAATAAAATACAATTCAGTACAATACAATACTGAACATATGGTAAGTTTTTTACCCGGGAGATTTTAATTTTTTGATAATAATATCAATAAATTTACACAATTTGCTTAATTCTTCTGAATGATTATTAGTATTCATAACATCATTCGGTTTCAATGTATTTGAAAGTTTTCTTAGGTTATGTTTTAGAAATATGCATCGATCATTTTTTAAAGACTGAACAGGCAAACAGGTGGTGAAATTCATCTCCGATCTTATCTGAGTTACAGAGTAAACATTTTCTATAATTTCTAGAAATTTCTCAAACTAACCGATTAAATGGGTAGGTTGTGACTAGTTGTTCTAAATCTGCATAAGCTAATGGTTTTTTGTGTTAAAAAACTCTAAAATACTTTCCTCATTCTATTTTTTTTTCTTTGAAAATGCGATATTTAAGCGCTTTTTGCGAATTTTGAACACAAGTGATTCATGTTTGGTTATACTGGTCTACCAATATTTGTTGTCCTGCATTAAGGAGTCATGGGCTGCATATAAATTGGCTTGATCATTCCATACATATGATAGACCACCGTTATCAAAAATACACTTAATGGAATTTAGCCATGGAAAGTTGTCACCATTCAGAATTTTTCTTCTATGACAGTTTATATAATTGAAAAGGTAGTTTCTCTGGCTTGCCTGAAATAATATTTTACCAATAATTAATCATTCTCAACTTAATACAAATATCTAATGTATACCTTCCGAGTTCTCCATAGATCATGTAATCAGGCGTAGAGCTCTTTAAGTAAATGTAGCAACAATTAACAAAATTTAAGATGTACAATCATGTGCCTTCTCAATGTTGCTATTATCCCCTGGACCCCAAACTCCACAACCATAAAGCAAGATATGTTGTACAAGTTTGTCAAACAGTTGTCATTTACATTCAATTGATAGGCTATGCAATCTTCCCCTCTTTCATATACACAACATTAGTGGCTTTCTTTATATTGAAGTTTTTTGCTGCCATGAAACTACCTGATCTTGAAACAATTGAGCCTAATTTACCCAATCTCCTTTTTTTCATAGATAATTAAATTCCTTTACAATTTCTATTTCTGTATTATGATATGAAAAATAAGGATTGTTTGGCAATGTACCTCTACTAAAAACAACAATTTACTTTTATCAATATTCACAAAATAAAAGAACAAAAATATATGAAGTTATATGCATGTGTAGCTTGCGTCTCAAACTACAACACGCATAATATATATGCGAAAATGAAAAAATGACTTATTCCTTTACCGAGTTTTCTCACTTAAATAAATGTTATATTGCCACCAGTAAAGACAAAAGATTTCTTGTCACTGTACCAATTCACGTCACAATATCTCGTCGATATCGTTGTCATGTAAATACCTGTCGCATTGCAACGAAAAAAAAATCTGCATATAAAATTCGGTTTGTGAGTAAAGGATTTATATAATGAAAAGTCTTGTTAATTGACCGTCATTTATATCAAGAAAATGTCACCTGCGTCGACCGACGCATTGAATTGAACTCGTTGCGGAACAAGTTCCACAACGCATTTAATCTTTCTGCGTCGTTCGGCACTAGTGACATTTTTGTTAGTATTCACGACAGTCTATTATTTATACTGTAAACATTCGAATAAACAACAGTTTTCAAATATGTAGCTGCCTCTGTTAATAACGAATAATAAAATCAGTTTACGATTTCTTCAACAATAACGTTCAGATTTGAGATGTTAATGATCTCACATGTACAAATAAACGGTTGTCTGTTACCTAATATATATAATCTATATCTATTGCATCTATAATCTGCAAACCTGGTAACCTGGACATTCTAAATCATTGGCGAAAATTCGCACTTGTGAAAATACTACGATTTGGTGCTTACGAAGTACCTACCAAATGTCTCTGCGTTCAAATAAAGAATTAAATCCCCTCTACCTCTTTAAATATATTATTTTAATAGTTTTTTTTATTATAAATGAATTGAGTAAATGATTAGCATCTACAGACATATAGTATGAACTCTTGTAATTACATATTTTTTAAAATTAATGTAAGTTAAAGAAAGCCAAATTAGAAATTACATGTATATTCCACAAGTAACGTAATTTAATTTACAATGCTGTAATTATTGTTTCATGCAAATCTATCTCTTTCCAGTTAATGGAAATTGGGGTAGTTGGTCATCATATGGAAGTTGCTCTGTTACATGTGGCAGTGGAACACAAACAAAGACAAGGTCTTGTAGTAATCCGGCTCCAGTGCATGGGGGAAGTTCCTGCAGTGGTTCTGGTACCAGTACAAAATCCTGCACTTTGAGTACTTGTCCTGGTAGGTATACACATCAAATCAAATCATTTCGTTGACTTGCCAGCTTGTTTTACTTCATAGTTTTGTCGCCCACTATTTCGGAACATGTAAATAGAGGCTGCCTGTCGTTAATAAATAAAGACTTGAACGGTGCATATAACAGTATATGGACCGGCAGCCAGTCCATATAAAATATTTTTTCTACTTTGTATTGAGCTTTTTCAGATAACAGTGCGAAGGTGTTTAATTTTAATTAACAAAAAAAAAAAATAAAAATAATAATAATAATAAATTGTGCAGTCTCTTGAACATTATTTGTTAGATTTTGAACGAATTATCACAATTAATTTATTTTATCCATTTTAAGATAATATTGTAACTTTGAAATTGGTTTGAGTGAAATAATAGAAGAAAAAAGAATGAAACTGATATACATTTTTGGAATTAAAGTGTAATATATCAAATAGTTCCTGTCAATTCGTGCCAAATGCCAGTTTATAGAATTTGTGGTCACCCGAAAAATACTATATGGACCTCAGCTTCGCTTCGTTCCATATACTATTTTTGGAATGACCACTCGGTCAATAAACTGCCATATGTCCCTCATTGCCATGAACTATTTGATTAAGAAATAGATTATTGCAAGCGGGCTCTATGCGAATTAGAACATGGGCAGACTTTATATTTGTCAATATTTTATACCGAGCGACAACGAGGTATAAAATGAAGACAAATATAAGGTCTGACCATGTTCTTATTCGCATAGAGCCCAATTGCAATAATCTATTTCGATTCTAATATATTTAACAAGAGCTTTGAACGCCCGAAGCGGCTCTTAGAGAGCAATATTGGGTTTTGCACTAGAATTTAAATATGTCGGAAAACTGCATACGAACACACACAAATGGACATAGAGAGATCTATATTCGTTGTTTTATCAATACAAGTGGCTCATAAGCTTATGAATTGATACAAATAATCTGTTATAAAACATATGAAATGCGGATATTTTAAAATCGAAGCGGGAATAAATGTGAGCTGGTCGTATTTCTGATTTATTTCGACTGCTTATTTTATTTCTGAATCCAAAAAAGAAAGGAAAGGGAATAAAACTCATATCTATAATTTAATAAATGTTAATATATATATTTAAACCGTAGAGCATGATATGAAACACAAATAAGATTTCATAGCAACAACACATTCGTTGCTAGGTTACGGTTATGTCTATTTCATTTCCGAGTCTTAAATATAGTAACTGTCGTAAATTTCTATTATTGTCATATTGATGTGGATTTTCGGGTGATTCATTATTTAAAACTTTATTTACATACAATAAAATGAATATTGAGTGAATAAAATTTGAAATTGTACATTACGAATGTCCTTTTGCATAAAAATATACGAATGTGCTAAAAATATTGTTGGAATTAGAACATAGCTTTGTTTCCAAAGCGAAAGAAGAGAGTCATATTAGAATAAATAATAAATCTATAGTGTTATAGCTTTCAGGGAAACTTCTGTTGTCACAATGATGATGCAAATTTTCTACATATCGATTTAGGAAAAAAAAATAGTCACATTGATTAAAGGGGGTTCGCTACTCCATATGAAAATAAATAGGATTTCAAATAAATGTGATTTTTTGTTAGAAAATTAAAAAAAGAAATAATGAGAGTGAAAAAAAATGATAGGTTGATGATCTCGTTTTTGAGTTATGTGTGATTGAAAATTTGGCGGGAAACTGAACTCCTCAGATTTTTCATAGGGTTAACATTATCGAGGTTTGACCACGAACGAATGTGACAGAATAAATAAAATTTAATGAATTTTTTACAGAATGCTCATAAAGATGTATAAAATGAAATAATGGGAAAAATTTATGCGGTCCATTGGCAAAAAATTATAATGCTCTTAAATGGATAAAACAGGAGAATTCCGAAAACCTGACAGAAATCCCAAAACATGAGGAGCGAACCTCCTTAACGATAACTTGAGCTTTAAGAAGCTAACAATCGTTCTTTGCTAGTTCTCTTTCTACAGTCAAATTAAGTAAACATTGATAGTTTAAGAAAGAAAGCTTTTGATTATAAAATAAATGAATTTATATAGAAATAGTCGTATGAATATGACATTTGATTTCTTCTTGAATTTTCTCTCTCTGTCCATGTCTTAAACAATACTATGAATCTACAAAAGGTAGGGTTTAACAATGGTGTTTGAACCTCTAAAAAGATTTCATACACTTTCCGTTTCTCCCTACCTTGATAATTTAGCCATTTATTATTGTCAATCTGATGGTCATTTTGACAATATTAAATGTATATTTTACTTAAAATGTCTCTGCTGGTGAAATGCAGCGTCATTAAGAAGATAACGATATGTCATTTCATAAATAAAATTACGGGGTGTTTCATTACGCGTCATTGAAATAAAAAAAAATCCACAAATAAAGGGCCACGCCGAGCGCAGTATGTCGGCCACAGAAAGTTTAACAAGTGTAATTTAAAAGTGAATGTGGAAACAGACACAACAGGGAGTAGCTGGACACAAACTAGGGAACATAAAAAAATGTCTTTTTGATTCCTGAAAGCACGGAAACTGTAAGAGTTACGCTTAATCTGTCAACATATTTCTAACAGCTTATATCAAGATGAATCAAAAGAAAAAAAATTCAAAAGAAATCAGATTTAAAATAACAATTTTACACATTTTCAAAAATTGCAATTTCGCTCCCTTCGACCCCTTAATAGTTCAGAAATGGTAAGAGATATGCCAAATCTGGTATAATACAGAAAGATTACAACAAGAGCAATCGAAAGAATAAAATATCCCATCGATGGAATGAAAAAAGTCAAATTTTAGATAATCTGCACATTTTCAATTTTGGCCCCTTTTGGCACCTTATAGCTCTAAAAGGAATTTAAAGTTAGCAAACATCTAAAAGTTAAGTGCTATGTTAACTTTTCATCAATTGAAAAAATGCATGAAAATGGGACTACAAATAATTAAACAAATCCATTTAGGGCCCATTTATCTCATGAACGGTACATGCGACATCAAATCCGTTAACGGGATATTGATTTGAAATTTCCTCAAAAGCACACTGAAAGAAACCCCATTAGAATCCGATAGATAACAAAACTTCTACAGCTAAATATTTGATAACATCCAATTTTGCCCTTTTTGACATCTTTTAAAAAAACGGGAGGGCTGCAATTGGCTTGATCATTCCATACATATGATAGGCCACCGTTATCAAAAATACACTTAATGGAATTTAGCCATGGAAAGTTGTCACCATTCAGAATTTTTCTTCTATGACACAGTTTATATAATTGAAAAGGTAGTTTCTCTGGCTTGCCTGAAATAATATTTTACCAGTAATTAATCATTCTCAACTTAATACAAATATCTAATGTATACCTTCCGAGTTCTCCATAGATCATGTTATCAGGCGTAGAGCTCTTTAAGTAAATGTAGCAACAATTAACAAAATTTAAGATGTACAATCATGTGCCTTCTCAATGTTGCTATTATCCCCTGGACCCCAAACTCCACAACCATAAAGCAAGATATGTTGTACAAGTTTGTCAAACAGTTGTCATTTACATTCAATTGATAGGCTATGCAATCTTCCCCTCTTTCATATACACAGCATTAGTGGCTTTCTTTATATTGAAGTTTTTTGCTGCCATGAAACTACCTGATCTTGAAAAAATTGAGCCTAATTTACCCAATCTCCTTTTTTTCATAGATAATTAAATTCCTTTACAATTTCTATTTCTGTATTATGATATGAAAAATAAGGATTGTTTGGCAATGTACCTCTACTAAAAACAACAATTGTAAAAACAAGATTTCTTGTCACTGTAGAAATTCATGTCACAATACCTCGTCGATATCGTTGTCATGTAAATACCTGTCGCATTGTAACAAAAAAAAATCTGCATAAAAATTTCGGTTTGTGAGTAGAGAATTTATATAATAAAAGTCTTGTTAATCGACCGTCATGAATATCAATAAAATGTCACCTTTGTCGACCGACGCATTGAATTGAACTCGTTGCGGGACATGTTACACAACGCATTTAATCCTTCTGCGTCGTTCGGCACTCGTGAGATTTTTGTTAGTATTCACGACAGTCTATTATTTATACTATAAACATCCAAATATATAACAGTTTTCAAATATGTAGCTGTCTCTATTAAAAAGAAATAATAAAATTGTTTTACGATTTTTCTTCAACAATACCGTTCAGATATGAGATGTTAACGATCTCACATGTGCAGATAAACGGTTGTCTGTTACCTAATATATATAATATATATCTATTGCATCTATAATCTGCAAACCTGGTAACCTGGACATTCTCCATCATTGGCGAAAATTCGTACTTGTGAAAATACTACGATTTTGGTGCTTACGAAGTACCTACCACGTGTCTCCGCGTTCAAATAAAGGATTAAATCCCTTCTACCTCTTTAAATCTATTATTTTAATAGTTTTTTTTTTATTATAAATGAATTGAGCAAAAGATTAGCATCTACAGACCTTTAGTATGAGCTCTTATAATTACAAAAAAATTGATAGGTTGATGATCTCGTTGTTGAGTTATGTGTGATTGAAAATTTGGCGGGAAACTGAACTCCTCAGATTTTTCATAGGATTAACATTAGCGAGGTTTGACCAGGAATGAATGTGACAGAATAAATAAAATTTAATGAAATTTGTGCAGAATGCTCATAAAGATGTATAAAATGAAATAATTGGAAAAATTAATGGAGTCCATCGGCAAAAAAATTATAATGCTCCTAACTGGATAAAACCAGAGAATTCCGAAAACCTGACAGATATCCCAAAACATGAGGAGTGAACCTCCTTAACGATAACTTGAGCTTTAAGGAGCTAACAATCGTTCTCTGCTAGTTCTCTTGAAGAAATCTTTATCTACAGTCAAATTAAGTAAACATTGATAGTTTAAGAAAGAAGGCTTTTAATTATTAAATAAATGAAGTATATGGAAATAGTCGTATGAATATGAAATTTGAATTTTTCTAGAGTTTTCTCTCTTTGTCCATGTCTTAAACAAAACTATGAATCTACAAAAGGTAGGGTTTAACAATGATGTTTGAAACTCTAATATAACAGTATATAGACCGGCAGCCAGTCCATATAAAATATTTTTTCTACTTTGCATTGAGCTATGTCAGATTACAGTGCTAAGGTGTTTAATTTTAATTAACAAAAATAAATTGTGCAGTCTTTTAAACATTATCGTTCTCACTTACTTTGTTGCATTATGAACTAATTATCACAAATAATTCATTTAATACATTTTAAGATAATATTTTAACCTTGAAATTTACTTGAGTGAAATAATAGAAGGAAGAAAAGAATGAAACTAATATACATTTCTGGAATTAAAGTATAATATATCAAATAGTTCATGGCAATTCGTGCCAAATGGCAGTTTATGGACCTCCTGGTCACCCTAAAAATACTATATGGACCTCAGCTTCGCTTCGGCCCATATAGTATTATTGGGGTGACCACTCGGTCAATAAACTGCCATATGTCCCTCATTGACATGAACTATTTGATAAATAATAAATCCATAGTATTATAGCTTTCAGGGAATATACTTCTGTTGTCACAATGATGATGCAAATTTTCTACATATCGATTTAGGAAAAAAATAGTCACTTTGATTAAAGTGGGTTCGCTTATCCATATGAAAATAAATAGGATTTCAAATAAATATATTTTTTTGTTAGATAATTGAAAAAGAAATAATGTAAGTGAAATCCAAAATTGAAAAAGAAATAATGTAAGAGAAATCCAAAAGAAAAAAAAATGATAGATTGATGATCTCGTTTTTGAGTTATATGTGGTTGAAAATTTTGCGGGAAACTGGACTCCTCAGATTTTTCATAGGATTAACATTAGCGAAGTTTGACGACGAATGAATGTGACAGAATAAATAAAATTTAATGAATCTTTTACAGAATGCTCATAAAGATGTATAAAATGTAATAATAAGGATAATTACTGGGGTCAATGTGCAAAAAAATATAATGCTCTTAAATGGATAAAACCAGAGAATTCCGGCAACCTGACAGAAATCCCAAAACATGAGGAGCGAACCTCCTAAACGATAACTTGAGCTTTAAGGAGCTAACAATCGTTCTCTGCTAGGTCTCTTGAAGAAATCTCTATCTACAGTCAAATTAAGTAAACATTGATAGTTTAGTTAAGAAGGCTTTTGATAATTAAATAAATGAAGTATATAGAAATAGTCGTAAGAATATGAAATTTGATTTCTTCCAGAGTTTTCTCTCTTTGTCCATGTCTTAAACAATACTATGAATCTACAAAAGGTAGGGTTTAGCAATGGTGTTTTAAACTCTAAAAAATTTTCATACACTTCCCTTTTCTCTTACGTTGATAATTTAGCCATTTATTATTGTCAATGTGATGGTCATTTTGACAATAAAAAATGTATATTTTACATTCTTAAAATGTCTCTGCTGGTGAAATGCAGCATCATTAAGAAGATGACGATATATCATTTCATGACTAAAATCACGGGGTGTTTCATTACGTGTCATTGAAAAAAAATCCACAAATAAAGGGCCAAGCCGAGCGCAGTATGTCGGCCACAGAAAGTTTAACAAGTGTAATTTAAAAGTGAATGTGGAAACAGTACGTTTGTAACTAGACGGACACAACTGGGAGCTTGACACAGTAATTAGCTGAACACAAACTAGGGAACATAAAAATTCCCTTTTTGATTCCTGAAAGCACGGAAACTGTAAGAGTTACGCTTAATCTGTTGACATACTTCTTAAAGCTTACATCAAGATGAATCAAAAGAAAAAAAAATCCAAAAGAAATCAGATTTAAAATAACAATTTAAAATATTTTCAAAAATTGAAATTTCGGTACTTTTGACCCCTTAATAGTACAGAAACGGTAAGAGATTTGCCAAATCTGTTGGTATAATACAGAAAGATTACAACAAGAGCAATCGAAAGAATAAAATATCCCATAAATTGGATGAAAAAATTTTAAAAAATGATAATCTGCACATTTTCAATTGTGGCCCCTTTTGGTACGTTATAGCTCTAAAAGGAATATAAAGTTAGCAAACATCTAATAGTTAAGTGCTATGTTAACTTGTCATAAGGAATCAATGAAAAAAAATGCATCAAAATCGGACTAAAAATAAATAAGAAAAAGATCGATTTAGGGCCCGTTTATCTCATGAACGGTACATGCGACATCAAATCCGGTCGCAGGTTACTGATTTGAAATTTCCTCAAAAGCACACTGAAAGAAACCCCCTTAGAATCCGATACATAACAAAACTTCTACAGCTAAATATTTGGAAACACTCAATTTTGCCCTTTTTGACATCTTTTAAAAAAACGGGAGGGCCGCAATTGGCTTGATCATTACATACATATTATAGCCCACCGTTATCAAAAATATACAGTGAAACTTTATTTAAGAGGTCACCTTTGGGAAGGAGTCAAACTGGCCTTTTAAGAAAGGTGGCCTTTTAAATAAGGTTCATTTAATTTGAAAAATACTACCAAGGGAACTATAAAAGGTGGCCTTTAAAATCAAGTGGCTGCTTATTCAAGGTGACCGCTATGGCAAGTTTGACTGTACTTAATGGAATTTAGCCATGGAAAGTTGTCACCATTCAGATCTTTTCTTCTATGACACAGTTTATATAATTGGAAATGTAGTTTCTTTGGCTTGCCTGAAATAATATTTGACCAATAATTAATCATTCTCAACTTAATAGAAATATCTAATGGATACCTTCCGAGTTCTCCATAGATCATGTAATCAGGCGTAGAGCTCTTTAAATGTAGCAACAATTAACAAAATTTAAGATGTACAAACATGTGCCTTCTCAATGAAGCGATTATCCCCTGGTCCCCAAACTTCACAACCATAAAGCAAGATATGTTGTACAAGTTTGTCAAACAGTTGTAACTTACATTCAATTGATATGCTATGCAATCTGACCTTCTTCAAAATTTTATTTACATAGCATTAGTGGCTATCTTTATATTGAACTTTTTTTGCTGCCATGAAACTACCTGATCTTGAAACAATTAAGCCTAACTTACCCCATTTCCCTTTTTTTATAAATAATTAAATTCCTTTACAATTTCTATTTCTGCATTATCATATGAAAAATAAGGATTGTTTGCCAATCTACCTCTACTAAAAACAACAATTTACTTTTATCAATATTCACAAAATAAGAACAAATATATATCATGTTATATGCATGTGAAGTTTGTGTCTCAAACTACAACACAAATAATATATATGCGAAAATGAAAAAAAATGACTTATTGCTTTACCGAGTTTTCTCAGTTAAATAAATGTCATATTGTCACCAGTAAAAATAAAAGAGATCTTGTCACTGTAGAAATTCACGTCACAATATCTCGTCGATATCGTTGTCATGTAAATACCTGTCGCATTGTAACGAAAAAAAATCTGCATATAAAATTCGGTTTGTGAGTAGGATTTATAAAATAAAAAGTCTGTTAATCGACCGTCATGAATATCAATAAAATGTCACCTCCGTCAACCGACGCATTGCATTGAACTCGTTGCGGACAAGTTCCACAACTTATTTCATCTTTCTGCGTCGTTCGGCACTCGTGACATTATTGTTAGTATTCACGACAGTCTATTATTTATACTGTAAACATTCGAATAAACAACAGTTTTCAAATATGTAGCTGCCTCTGTTAATAACGAATAATAAAATCAGTTTACGATTTCTTCAACAATAACGTTCAGATTTGAAATGTTAATGATCTCACATGTACAAATAAACGGTTGTCTGTTACCTAATATATATAATCTATATCTATTGCATCTATAATCTCCAACCTGGTAACCTGGACATACTCTATCATTGGCGAGAATACGTACTTGTAAAAAATACTACTATTTTGGTGCTTACGAAGTACTTACCACGTGTCTCTGCGTTCAAATAAAGGATTAAATCCCTTCTTCCTCTTTAAATCTAGTTTTTTTGTTATAAATGAATTGAGTAAATGATTAGCATCTACTACAGACATTTAGTATGAACTCTTACAATTTCATTTTTTTCAAATTAATGCAAGTTAAAGAAAGCCAAATTACAAATTACATGTATATTCCACAAGCAACGAAATTTAATTCACACTGCAGTAATTGTTTTACACAAATCTATCTCTTTCCAGTTAATGGAAATTGGGGTAGTTGGTCATCATATGGAAGTTGCTCCGTTACATGTGGCAGTGGAACACAAACAAAGACAAGGTCTTGTAGTAATCCGGCTCCAGCGCATGGTGGAAGTTCCTGCAGTGGTTCTGTTACCAGTTCAAAATCCTGCACCTTGAGTGCTTGTCCAGGTAGGTATACACATCAAATCAAATCATTTCGTTGACTTGCCAGCTTGTTTTACTTCATAGTTTTGTTGCTCACATGTAAATAGAGGCTGCCTGTCGTTAATAAATAAAGACTTGAACGGTGCAGTTGGTGTTTCATTTAATCAAACAAAAGATATTTTCCCTTCCTTTCTTGGCTTACCTCACAAACATACCGGTAGAAACATTGTTCTCCCCGCTGTAGCTAATGTTTATGGACACCATTGCGGGAAATCGATGTGTGCATTGTACGTGCACTACGTTATGAAATTTATCTGGAAAATGTACCGAATCACTCAGTTAGAATCAGATAGCTCACAGTTATCCCGAATGGGGTCAATTGCAAAGATAATAAACACTGTCGGTCCATATAACAGTATATGGACCGGCGGCCAGCCCATATAAAATATTTTTTCTATTTTGCATTGAGCTATTTCAGATTACAGTGCTTAGGTGTTTAATTTTAATTAACAAAAATAAATTGTGCAGTCTTTTAAACATTATTTGTTGCATTTTGAACGAATTTTCACAAATAATTTATTTAATCCATTTTAAGATAATATCTTAACCTTGAAATGTTTTGGAGTGAAATAATAGAAGGAAAAAAAGAATGAAACTGATATACATTTCTGGAATTAAAATATAATATATCAAATAGTTCATGTCAATTCGTGCCAAATGGCAGTTTATGGACCTCGTTGTCACCCCAAAAATACTATATGGACCTCAGCTTCGCTTCGGTCTATAAACAATTTTTGGGGTGACCACTCGGTCAATAAACTGCCATATGTCCCTCATTGGCATGAACTATTTAATAAATAATAAATCTACAGTGTTATAGCTTTCAGGGAATATACTTCTGTTGTCACAATGATGATGCTAATTTGCTACATATCGAGTTAGAAATAAACATAGTCACTTTGATTAAGGGGTGTTCCCTATTTCAAATAAAAATAAATAGGATTTCAAATAAATGTGATGTTTTGTTAGAAACTTAAAAAAAATTATGTAAGTGATCAAATTTTAGGGTTGATGATCTCGTTTTTGAGTTATGTGTGATTGAAAATTTGACGGGAAACTGAACTCCTCAGATTTTTCATAGGATTAACATTAGCGAGGTTTGACCAGGAATAAATGTGACAGAATATATAAAATTTAATGAAATTTTTACAGAATGCTCATAAAGATGTATAAAATGAAATAATGGGAAAAATTAATGGGGTCCATGGGCAAAAAATTACAATGCTCCTAAATGAATAAAACCAGAGAATTCCGGAAACCTGACAGAAATCCAAAACATGAGGAGCGAACCTCCTTAACGACAACTTGAGCTTTAAAGAGCTAACAATCGTTCTCTGATAGTTCTCTTGAAGAAATTTCTATCTACAGTCAAATTAAGTAAACATTGATAGGTTAAGAACGAAGGCTTTTGATTATTAAGTAAATGAAGTATATAGAAATAGTCGTATGAATATGACATTTGATTTCTTCTAGAGTTTTCTCTTTTTGTCCATATCTTAACAACACTATGAATCTTAAAAAGGTAGGGTTAAACAATGGTGTTTGAAACTCTAAAAATATTTCATACACTTCCCGTTTCTCTTACCTTTATAATTTAGCCATTTATTATTGTCAATGTGATGGTCATTTTGACAATATAAAATGTATATTTTACATTCTTAAAATGTCTCTGCTGGTGAAATCCAGCATCATTAAGAAAATGAGATGTCATTTCATGACTAAAATCACGGGTTGTTTCATTACGTGTCATTGAAATGTCCATATATTAAGGGCCACGCCGAGCGCAGTATGTCGGCCACAGAAAGTTTAACAAGTGTAATTTAAAAGTGAATGTGGAAACAGTAACTAAATGAACACAACAGGGAGCTTGACAGAGTAATAAGCTGGACACAAACTAGGGAACATAAAAAGCCTTTTTGATTCCTGAAAGCACGAAAAACTGTAAGAGTTACGCTTAACCTGTTGACTCACTTCTTACAGCTTACATCAAGATGAATCAAAAGAAAAAAATCCAAAAGAAATCAGATTTAAAATAACAATTTTACATATTTTCAAAAATTGCAATTTCGGTTCCTTTGACCCCTTAATAGTACAGAAACGGTAAGAGATACGCAAGATCTATTGGTATAATACAGAAAGATTACAACAAGAGCAATCGAAAGAATAAAATATCCCATCGATTTGATGAAAAAATACAAAAAATTGATAATCTGCACATTTTCAATTGTGGCCCCTTTTGGTACCTTATAGCTCTAAAAGCAATATAAAGTTAGCAAACATCTAATAGTTAAGTGCTATGTTAACTTTTCATAAGGAATCAATGAAAAAAATACATCAAAATAGGACTACAAATATATAAAAAAAAATCCATTTAGGGCCCATTTATCTCATGAACGGTACATGAAAAAAAATTATTTATTGCTTTACCGAGTTTTCTCGGTAAAATAAATGTCATATTGCCACCAGTGAAAATAAAAGATTTCTTGTCACTGTAGAAATTCACGTCACAATATTTCTTCGATATCGTTGCCATGGAAATACCTGTCGCATTGCAACGAAAAAAAATCTGCATATAAAATTCGGTTTGTGAGTAGAGGATTTATATAATACAAATCTTGTTAATCGACCGTCATGAATATCAATTAAATGTCACCTGTGTCGACCTAATGGGAACAAGTTCCACAACGCATTTAATCCTTCTGCGTCGTTCGGCACTCGTGACATGTTTGTTAGTATTCACGACAGTCTATTATTTATACTATAAACATTCGAATAAACGACAATTTTCAAATATGTAGCTGCCTCTGTTAGTAACGAATAACAAAACCGGTTTACGATTTTTCTTCAACAATAACGTTCAGATATGAGATGTTAACGATCTCACATGTACAGATAAACGGTTGTCTGTTACCTAATATATATAATCTATATCTATTGCATCTATAATCTGCAAACCTGGTAATCTGGACATTCTCAATCATTGGCAAAAATTCGTAATTGTGAAAATACTACGATTTTGGTGCTTACGAAGTACCTACCACGTATCTCCGCGTTCAAATAAAGGATTAAATCCTTTCTACCTCTTTAAATCTATTATTTTAATAGTTTTTTGTTATAAATGAATTGAGTAAATAATTAGCATCTACAGACCTTTAGTATGTGCTCTAATAATAACATTCTTTAAAAATTAATGCAAGTTAAAGAAAGCCAAATTAGAAATAAAGGTATATTCTACAAGTAACGTAATTTAATTTACAATGCTGTAATTGGTTTAAACAAATCTATCTCTTTCCAGTTAATGGAAATTGGGGTAGTTGGTCATCATATGGAAGTTGCTCCGTTACATGTGGCAGTGGAACACAAACAAAGACAAGGTCTTGTAGTAATCCGGCTCCAGCGCATGGTGGAAGTTCCTGCAGTGGTTCTGGTACCAGTTCAAAATCCTGCACTTTGAGTGCTTGTCCAGGTAGGTATACACATCAAATCAAATCATTTTGGTGACTTGCCAGCTTGGTTTACTTCATTGTTTTGTTGCTCACTATTTTGGAACATGTAAATAGAGGCTGCCTGTCGTTAATAAATAAAGACTTCAATGGTGCATTTGGTGATTTGTTTAATCAAACAAATGACATTTTCCCTTCCTTTCTTGGCTTATTTCACAAACATATCGGTAGAAACATTGTTCTCTCTGCTGTAGCTAATGTTTATGAAGGACACCATTGCGGGAAATCGATGTGTGCATTGTACGTGCACTTCCCATCAAATGACGTTATGAAATTTATCTGGAAAATGTACTGAATCACTCAGTTCGAATCAGATAGCTCACAGTTATTCCGAATGGGGTCAATTCCAAAGATAATAAACACTGCCGGTTCATATAACAGTATATGGACCGGCAGCCAGTCCATATAAAATATTTTTTTCTACTTTGCATTGAGCTATTTCAGATTATAGTGCTAAGGTGTTTAATTTCAATTAATAAAAATAAATTATGCAGAGTTTGAAACATTATTTGTTGCATTTTGAACGAATTATTACAAATAATTCATTTAATCCATTTTAAGATAATATTTTAACCTTGAAATTTTTTTGAGTGAAATAATAGAAGTAAAAAATATTGAAACTGATATACATTTCTGGAATTAAGGTATAATATATCAAATAGTTCATGTCAATTCGTGCCAAATGGTCCATTACTATATGGACCTCAGCTTCACTACGGTCAATATATTATTATTGGGTTGTCCACTCGTCCATAAACCGCCATATGTCCCTCATTGCCATGGACTTTTTGATAAATAATAAATATATTGTGTTATAGCTTTCAGGGAATATACTTCTGTTGTCACATGATGATGCATTTTCTACATATCGATTTATGAAAATAATAGTCACTTTGATTAAAGGGGGTTCGCTACTCCATATGAAAATGAATAGGATTTCTAATAAATAAGATTTTTGTAGAAAATTGAAAAAAGAAATAATGTAAGTGAAAAAAATTGATAGGTTGATGATCTCGTTTTTGAGTTATGTGTGATTGAAAAGTTAGCGGGAAACTGAACTCTTCAGAACTTTCATACGATTAACATTAGCGAGGTTTGACCACGACTGAATGTGACAGAATAAATAGAATTCAATGAAACTTTTTTAGAATGCTCATAAAGATTTATAAAAAGAAATAATGGGAAAAATTAATGAGTCAATGGGAAAAAAATTATAATGCTCTTAAATGGATAAACCAGGGAATTCCGAAAATCTGACAGAAATCCCAAAACATGAGGAGCGAACATCCTTAACGATAACTTGAGCTTTCAGGAGCTAACAACCGTTCTCTGCTAGTTCTCTTAAAGAAATCTCTACCTACAGTCAAATTAAGTAAGTACTGATACTTTAAGAAAGAAGGTTTTTGATTATTAAATAAATGAAGTATATAGAAATAGTCGTATGAATATGACATTTGATTTCTTCTTGGGTTTTCTCTCTTTGTCCATGTCTAAAACAATACTATTTGTCTACAAAAGGTAGGGTTTAACAATGGTGTTTGGAATTCTTAAAATATTTCATAC
>MJUU01011932.1:0-11195 GCA_002080025.1 Modiolus philippinarum | reverse complement strand
GACCTATACCATGTAATAGAGTTTGGGATATCTCGCATGCCCACTTCCTGTTTGACGGAACTTTGAATATTTTTTGCGTCTTGAAAATTTCTGTCACATTTTTCTCATGAACTAGAGATCCCAGCCTTCTATAATTCAGTGTGGAGTATCAGTAGGGGGACCTATGCCGTGTTTTTAAGTTTTGGATTTGGATGGCCACTTCCTATTTGACGGAACTTAGAATTTTTTGGTGTCGATTGGTGTCACAAAAAAATTCTGTCACATTTTACTCAGGAACCACAATTCCCATCCTCTGTAATTTAGCATGGAGTATCAGTATGGGGACCTATACTGTGTAATAGAGTTTTGAATCTCTGCCATGCCCACTTCCTGTTTGACTGAACTTAGAATATTTTTCGAGTCTGGAAAATTTTTGTCACGTTTTTCTCAGACACCACATATCCCTGCCTTCTGCAATTTGGCATGGAATATCAGTATGGGGACCTATAATGTGTAAGAGGGTCTGGGATCTCTTGCATGCCCACTTGCTGTTTGATGTAACTTACTTTAAGTGTTGTTATGCAGGCGACACATGTCTTCCGTGGAAGACTTACTACTTACTAAGTTTTAGACTCTGACGGTTTTGTTCTCACTAACTATATTCAGCAATATTACAATGGCAAAATGCTAATTTTTAGTATTTTCAAAAGTGCATTAGTGTTTATTATTGCATCATGTATATTTACTATTTCTTAATTCATGTCGATTTCGTTTATGGTCTCAAAAAAGATCGAAACTTAATGTTTCCAATTAATTCAAATGAAATTCAATAGACCTAAACTATTATACTGTAAAAGCTCTTATAGTGGCCCGCATTACACACTTTTAACTGAGAAAAAAATTTTTTATCAGCATTTCATTGAAATTTGTTTTATGAGCGTGATTCATGACAGCCCCCTTTAACCCATCTTTCAAAATTACGTATTGTTTTTTTTATTATTCTTTCCTTTCAAAATTGTGGTCAAGGAGTTCGTAGTCTACCTGAGTCGGGTTTTATTCGTATTCTAAATATACTATAAGGAAACGGGAAAGATAAAGGGGAGGTTTGGGTACCCATAAAGCGGTTTAACCCTACTGCTGGCTTTTGCTAGTGTTGGTACCAAATCCGGCTGTCCCGAGTTCCTATCGTTGTCTACGTTTGTCTTTTGTCTTATTCCTGTTCTTCATGTGTAGTTCCATAGCAGATTGTAGCATGTAATTATAATTTTCAACCATTGTAGGTGTTTCTTCTTATGCTATGTACATTTCAGTTATGGTGTTATTGTGCTTTAGAGAATTTCTCATTTGGAAGCACTAGCACATCTTAAATTTTGACATTTAATTATCTTTTTAATATCAAATTATTATTCTGACCACCTGTTTGTTGTGCCCACATAATGCCAAGGTTTCTTACTTTTGACTCGATGAGTGCCCTATGTTTGTTTAGGTATTGTGATTGTTTTCTTCTATTCTTTTGTTGGGCAACGGATGACAGCGATTATATACACTTTGCCAGTTAATTTTATGTTTGTTGACCACACCGCATTCATGAATGATAAGCATGGCTGCAGCGTTGCTCGACAATTAGCAATGAATTCCACTCAAGCGGTGCTAGGGGCCGTCTTGAACTTACTATGAGGTATGAGAAAAGCTCAATGTTGAAGGCCTAATGGTTATTTCAAGATGAAGAACAACAATAAAAGTTTTGTTCCATCGCTTTACATTAACATGTATTTGTAGAGGTTTGTCTCATATGCATTTACTCAATATCCTTTTATTTCTTATTTTAGTTCTACTACCTTAATCCATACTCTTCTGTCACTATGTCTAATTAGCCGGTGAAAAATAATTTGAAATATGAAGACAAACATTCCCATTTAAATTATGAACTTGTTGATCACTTTGGTATTTCGTGTTACAGATGTGCACTGACCTTCCCCTTTGACAGTACCAAATTTGACTTCTACCGGACGTGTCATGTTCAACACGGCGTGTGTTTTATGAGAAACAGGAGATACTTACTCTGTCTTATGCTTAATGTTCATTTTCATTTTTTTTTCAAAATAAGATTTTTTCTTGATTCATACATAATCTTAGAAGGCTTATATAAATTTGATGCTATTGTCTTGGAAAGAAATGCTAGCAGTCTAAATCATGACCCCGAGGCCTTGTCTCAACCTTAGTTTTTGTTTGGGTACACGTGTTGTACATATATTCGTGTCTTCATTTTTCTCTTTCTGTTTTAAAAATTATTGTCTTTGTGGTTCTGATTTTGCTATGTTTTGGACCAATTTCTTGGATTGACTGTTTGGTTGCCCAGTTACTTTTTGTTGCTTTAATAATTTCAACAAAAAATAAATAAATAGCTGATTTTAAGTAACTGATTTTTTAAATTACAAACTGAACATCAATCTTTCTCTTTTTCTGTTTAAACAATTAGCATCATTTGAAAGACCGAATTTATGTGATATTAAATACCCAGAGTACCAATGAAAAAAACCCAGCTTAGAACAAATATTCGGTATCTTTCGATAGGGGAATTTTCAAAGTATCCACTGATTATCGGGCCATGTCTGGACTTTGAAATTTTATAGTCAGTATGGGTACTATCAACAGATCACCATGGTGAGGCATTGGTTTAGGTACACAAATCGAAAGCCAAAGAACCGTGTAAGGATCGAGCTATTCAAAAGGAGCTTTGAAATTTTCCAATAATTTTAATTATTGTAAATTTTTAATCTTATAGTCAGGACAACGCAAAGTATTGTCTACTAGGAGGGCGAAACTCTTGGGGAAAAGAACGTAACCATCTATCATGATAAATGCATCGACATTGTGATCACAGTCTGAAATCCGGTGGTATTTAAACAATAGAACTCTCCTTTAGAAAAGATAAAAATGTCGATTGCAATGTGTAACTCGTTAAGACCTGATAAAAGTTACTTATAACATGAAAATTTATGCTCTGTTATGTTCATGTGATGTATCTTGATATTGACAAATGACATTTCTTTTTTAATTTTGATATTTCTTGCATAATTTAAAATGAAAAATGAGATTTCCCGGAATACACCGTGTTCCAAAGAGTTTTGGATCTTGGTATTTCTTTATAACGAAAATTTTCAGGAAAAAATATACTTTGCAATTATATATTTATCGATTCATTTGCAAATTTTGGACTGGGTACACGCAGTGGTTTCGACGAAATCAAGTATATAAAACGACCATTTCTTCCAGGTTACATAAACAAAATCGATCTTTACTCTCTAAGCACGTGGTGTCTTTGAATGGGCTTTAACTGCAGGTACACCCTTTTCCTTGATTGAACCAATGAAATCTTGTGTTGATGATTACCCTTTGAGATCGTGGGTATAAAAGGAAAATTGCGCTGTTTCGAGACGATATCATTTTACCTAGTAACATAGAATCAGTTTGGATCTCAGCGTTTCGTATTATAGAATCGTTACTAAATTGACTTATAAATAAAGTATGTTAAAAAATCTATCTGTACATATAATCTTGTCTGGGTACATGCATTTTAACATTCTATTAGCAATTGATTTTGATCAGTCTGTCAATTGAATATTTTCATGACGACAGTAAATTATGTAAGGAATTCGCATATTCCTCTCTTGGGGGCAAGTTTAATCACTTTTTAACTACAGAGTAAAGATCTGGGAATTGAATGACGTTTTCATTAAATATTGTATTTGTTTATTTCTTTTGAAATCTTGACATTCTGTTGATTTTTTATTTTCGTCGCCATGCTGTGAATTTGTTCCGAAAAAGTTATGAAAACAGAAGAGCTTTTCTAGAAGGGAGATAATTTTGTACCACTAGATTTCCCGCTGATCATAGATACATATTAATGGCCCTGGATGGTCATTTGAATTAATTTCTTCGCCCGCAGATCAATGTCAGATGATATATATATATAATTATGTTCAATAGGACCGAGGTATTTCGGCAATTGACAGATGCATTTACGTGAATAGATGAACTCACACGTTGTATTGCAGTCGGCAATAGTTAACATGGTGACAAATAAATATGTCCCAGAGCACCATCTCATACTTGACGTTTTTAGATTTCATTCGTGAGTGTTTCTGGTTTTATTTCCTTTTTAAGTTAGTTCTTGCTTTTTTTGTTACATTTAGTTTGTCATTTATACAAAGACCTAACTTATTATGTATATTTGTGGTGTGATTATTTTTATTTGTTTTAACTTTCTAAAACATATTCCCTAATTTGAAACACCCGTTTTAGTTTTTAGTGCCCGTTACGCTTTAATTCCAACATAAGATGCTTGTTCGAACGTCATTATTATTTGCAGACAGAGTTTCAAAATTCCACATATATTTATACATTCACACCAACAATCTTTTTACAATCTTGGCAAGCGGCTTATACTCACTCACGATCATCCTTCACGATCATAAAAAGGTGTAACGTAATCCCCCACGACCTGAAATTTTACTTTTTAAGGAATAATCTTATTTTGCTTGTATTTTGGAAATAACTTTTGCACATAATTACTGTATGAACATACAAATAGATATCAACCAAATCTTTACAATCTTGCAAAAATATGCCTTTGATTACATTTTGGAGTCCTTAAAAATGTTGATGACGATGACGCCTTTTGTAAATATGCAAAAACTGTAGACTTTAGAAATTTTATTACGATACACTTCTATTAATTAAGTTATACCATTTTGACAGACATAAATATTTAAGGCAATAACTGACCTAATGAATGAATATTTTGAAATGAAATGTGACCTTGTAATATTTCTCTCGATAAACATTCCTCACGATGGTGTCACGAAATCCCTCACGATCTCTTCTCAATGCTTAACCGCCGTTAAAATCCATCACGATCATTTTTATCGGCGTAACCGAATAACAGCCTTGTAAACAGGAATATGCAAAACTTATAGATGCATAACGATTTGTCCATTTTGGACTTTCCCATAAAAAATCGCGATTAAAATTGAATTGAAATAATACGACCCTACTGGAGAATGGACCTTTTTACCTACCAAGTCAGATATGACTCTCACTCCTTATGAATTGAGAAACTGAAAAAAGATTATATTGTTGTATGAAGTAATCTGTGATTGATTTCAGACATAGATGCATTATATTTTATTCGGGAATCTTCACAGGGGGTACGGGTTTATATTCCCTGTCTGTGTTTAATATACCCTGAGTCGTCAGGCGAAGGGGATATAGGGCACAGACAGGGAATATGAATCCGTATCCCCTGTGAAGCCAGAATAACTTTTATATTCTGCTAGAAGTGGTATAAATTGTAGTTTAAAGGCGTTTAAAAATTGTGATTTTACTACCACGGGGATACG
The DNA here is from genome assembly GCA_002080025.1 of Modiolus philippinarum. Lineage (NCBI taxonomy): Eukaryota > Metazoa > Mollusca > Bivalvia > Mytilida > Modiolidae > Modiolus > Modiolus philippinarum. The sequence goes on along the minus strand of MJUU01011932.1, from coordinate 5,814 downwards.
GTCTCATATCCCCTGTCAATGTAACCAATCAAATTGCGTGATTTACATGGATATTTCACTTCAGCAGAATATATGTATACATTATCTGGATTTGGACAATTATATATATCATCCCATGAGCAGCGCTTACTTGCTCCAAGCTTCATATTATGGCGGGATGATATTTTATAAATAAAATATCCTCTTTCAGAATTCAGTTCATTTTTATATCTTATTGCTATACAGTACCTTATAAGGTTTTGTGTCTAATTTCAAAGTTGCGCGGGAAATGAAATTCATCCTTTTTCAGCCATATTTTTTTTTAAAATGAACATATATATTTTGATTATATTGAAATATCAATGTTTGTCTATGAAGTGCCCTTATTTAAGATCGGTCAGTAACTTAAATTTTTTTGTTGAGAAATTCTATGCTGACAAACGTCATCATCCTCCACAAACGAGCCATTCCATAAGACCTTCGTTCAAACGCTACAGGGAGGATACCGGATGACATCCATACATTTTTTTTATTCTCACTTAATCTCATGAATATATTTGAGAGGAGTCACACAGCCGGTCACGGCGGCCAATGCATGTTCACACTAACCTTAAAACAATGGAATTGTCAATATTTAGTAAATAGCATTGGCGTTTGAATGATTGTCTGTGAAGTGCCCTGATTTAAGCCCAACCAGCCAGCTTAAATATATTGTGTAGCCAATGCTAACATCTATGCTGGTCTCCAACAATGAAGGTACTAATCAATACTTTCATTCAAGAGCTATGGCGAAGCTACTGGATGTCAACTATATTGGATATCATTCTCCGTTCATCTCATATCGACGACAAGACTCAAACAGTCTGTTCCAGTAGCAAATGCCTGATCAAGATACACCAATGAAATTTGGTATACCAAAAATTAAGGGTTAGTTTGTCTCTCCTGCAGTGTGGAATCCGTAAAAATATTCCCAGTGAGAGAAATGTATGCTAATATACATTCAAATATGGTGTACTTGTTCTTACTAATATGCTATATTGACCCTCTCCCCCCCCCCCCTAATATTTTTTTCGTTCCTCAAAAAATATTCGGTAGTGGAGAGGGTCAATATAGCATATTAGTATTGTGTTTTAAAAAAAAACAGCCAGAGGTGTTAAAAAGCTACACAGAAAAAGTTATAAAAATTTTTAATTACCCGGGAGTACACCGAAAGGAAAAAAGTTATTTTGGAAAAGTGAGAAAAAAAATATCCGGTAGGTCAGCGAAGAAAAGAATTTTTATTATTTAAAAATGGTGTTCACAAATTTAACAAATAAATTAGCAGATGAATTACATCGCAGAGTTGTAAGTGTTTTTCCCAAAAGACGTGTTTATGTCAATTCAATAGATCAAACATGGGCAGTTGATTTGGTAGATATGCAAAAATACTCAAAACACAATAAACATAATAAATACTTATTAGCAGTTATAGATGTATTTAGTAAATATGGGTGGTAAGTTCCGTTGAAAAATAAAACAGGAGTAACTGTAAGTGAAGCATTTAAAACATTATTTAAAGAAAGAAAACCAATGTACATTTGGTCAGATAAAGGCTCTGAATTTTATAACCGACAAGTAAAAGAATTGTTAAAAGATAATAACATAAAATTATATTCAACTGAAAATGAAGAAAAAAGCAGTATAGTAGAAAGATAGATAGGAACGATGAAACAACATATGTATAGATATTTTACAGCCTCTGGAACTTTTAAATATTATGATGTGTTGGATAGATTAGTTAAAAATTATAATAATACAGTTCATTCTTCAATTAAAATGACACCAGTTGAAGCAAGTAAATCCAAAAATCAATCAAGAGTGTATAAAAATTTATATCCAGAAAAAGATTTAATCCAGTCAAAAAAACCTAAATTTAAAGTAGGAGATAGAGTAAGAATAACAAAAAAGAAAGGTCATTTTGAAAAGGGTTATACAACTCGATGGACAAAAGAAATATTTGTAATTGAAAAAGTTTTAAATACAAACCCTATTACTTATAAAATAAAAGATTTAAAAGGTGAAGAAATTATAGGTTCTTTCTATAGTCAAGAACTACAGATGACTCAGTTTTAAATTTTTATCATATTTCTTTTTTTTAAAAATGACAGAAGGAAAAATCTGTACGAAATGTAAAGAATATAAACTATTAATTGAGTATCATAAAAATAAATTTAAACCATTAGGTGTAAACTCACATATACAATGTAGAAAACAATTAAAAAAAATACATTATCAAAATAATAAAGACAAATATAAACAATCTTATCAAGAATTTATGGAAAGAAATCCATATTATGAAAGTAATTATTATTTTAGAAATAAAATGTAATAATTAAAAATCTTTCTCTAAAAGTGGCTCCTAAAAATAAAAATTATGTTAAAGAGCTTATCAACAAAAGTGGTGTTAATATAGATAATTATTTTAAAAAGATTAAACCAGATGTTAAAAGATTAGTTTTATCATTTCTAATGTGAAATTTAATCTTATTGTAAAAACTATCTATTCAAAACCTATAGCTATAGACGCTGAAAAAATAGAAAGACATTATAATAGTGGATTCATAAGACTTCAAGCACAAAATGAATTTAATAAAATATATAATTCTATTATAAAAAATTATAAAGTATGGGAAGAAGAACATCAGGGAAAAGAATCTGGTTTAATATTTTATGAAATAGAAAACACAGAAGTTAAAGTTGTTCGAGTAAAAAGTTTAAATGGGTCTTCTTATTTTGATTTAGGAATAAAATTTAATAGTTTATTAAATATACAAAATAATGATAATTACTGTTTTGCTTATAATGTAATTGCAGGAATACTATATAAATTAAAAGAAAAACCCGATGAACATAAAGAATATTCCGATATATTTAAAAAAAAATGAATAAAAACCCCGCAAGAGCATCAATTTATAAACCTTTTTTAGATAATATTAATACAAAAAATATTAAATTTCCAATAAGTATAAATTCAATTGAAACATTTGAAAAACAAAAATGAAAATATAGCTATAAATGTATTTGGAATTGAAAAAAAAAACTTTTTAATCGTGATGAAAAAAAAATTAATAAATTAAATCAAGAAAAGAATTTACGATATATATATCGCCTGTAAAGAAGTGAATTTGAAGATAGAGATTATGTTATAGACCTATTATATGTTATTTTAGATGATAAAAAACATTATTGTTTAATTAAAAATTTTAATGCTTATCTTAATCATAATCATCATAAAAGATATCATTGTAGAAATTGTATTACTGCTTCATATACTACTGAAAAAGCTTTAGAAAAACATAAAAATGATTATTGCAATGAAAAAGAACCATTTAAATATAAAATGCCAAAAGAAGGAAGTAAGTGTGAATTTAAAAATCATACCATTTGTTGGATATGCGGACTTTGAAAACAAATTAATAAATTAAGAATAAAAAGTAAATCACATAATGTTAATTCAAAAATAAAAAAATATGATTATTAATAAAATAATAAAAGAAGGAGAGTTAACTAAAAACATAGCAAAATTAGTTTATCATAAATATATTAATAATAAAATAAACAATGGAGAAACAAAAAAATATATAGATAAAATTAAAGAAAAATATATTGAAAAACATTTTAATAAGTTGATAGATAAAATTTTCGATAAATGGGTTAAAGATGAAAGACCCATAGAAATAAGTGATTATGAAATAAATAAATATTGTGAAATGAATAAACTTAAAAGGAGAAAGATTGATATTAATAATCTACGAAATAAAATAAAAAGAGAACACATTAAATTATCTTTTAAAGATAATACAATAAATTTACAACAACAAAAAGTAGTTTCTTATAATTTACAATTAGTTTCTCAATATCCTAATGTTATACCAAATAAAAATATTAACCATGAACCTAGTGAAAATGCTGAGGAAGATTTTGTTAAAACATGTTTACATTAGAAAGATAAAATTAAATGGGCTTATTATCATGCAGAAAAGAAATTTAAAATATCAAAAGAGAAAAAAGAAGAACTATATAATACTTATGATTGTTGTTATTTGTGTAAAAAGGAATTAAAAAGAAAAGAAAAAATGATTGAACATAACCATTTATCAGGTCAATTTAGAGGAATTTCCTGCTCTAGTTGTAATAACTTAGAATCTAATGATGGAAAACAATTCCCAATCTTTTTCCATAACGGGAGCGGATATGACTTCCATTTTTTAGCAGAAGAACTACTAAAACAAAACAAAAAAATACAATAAAATAAAGGTATTACCAAAGGATAGTGAAAATTACATATCAACAACATTTAAGGATACATATTTTAAGTTAGTTTTTAAAGATAGTATGAGATTTTTACTGAGTAGTATAGATAACTTATCTAAAACATTTAAAGATGATCAATACAAAATACTTAAAAAAGAATTATTTATTCATATTGAAAATCAATTATTTGGATTTTATAATAATGAATTTAGTAAAGAAATGAAAATGCATGAAGAAAGAGACGAAAAATTAATTGAGCATTATACAAATCTTTTATTTGAAGATTTAAAATATCATGAGTATAACGAAAGTGAAAAGAAATGGGAAAGAAGTTTTAAAGGTGTATTTCCATATGATTATTTTGATTCTTTAGAGAAATCAAAAAATAAATTTTTCCCAGATAAAAAAGAATTCAATTCTATATTGAATCAAAAAGATATATCAGATAAAGAATATAATCACGGAAAAAAGATATTTGATAGATATTGTGAAACATTTAAAGATTACTTAATGCTTTATCAAAAACTAGATGTGTTAATATTAACCGATGTATTTGAGAATTTTAGAGAACTATGTTTAAAATATTATGAAATAGATCCAGCTTATTGTTATTCAGCACCTGGTTTATCATGGAATGCAGGATTAAGATATACAGAAATAAAATTAGATTTGATAAATGATAAAGATATGTTAAATATGATTAAAAATGCGATTACAGGCGGATTTTCCGGGGTATTAGGAAAACGTTATGTTGAAGCAAATAATAAATCTACTAATAAAGAAAAAATAGATAATCCAAATTATCTTTTTTATATAGATGCTAATAATTTATATGGTGGTAAAATGTCAGAAAAACTTCCGACTGGATATTTTAAATGGGAAGATGAAGATAAAGAAAATCAAGATATATACTATTATTTAGATAAATGTAATGAAGAAAAGGGAATGCTTTTTAAATTGGATTTAGAATATGATCCACAAACAAAATTCAAATTAAGAAAATATCCACCTATGCCAGTTTAAAGAAATATAAATGAAGAAGAAATATCAGATTATTCAAGAGATTTTTTAAAACAACATAATACTAAATTAGGAAACGTTGAAAAATTAATCTTAGATCTTCATGATAAGAAAAAGTACATTGCACATTATGATATTCTCAAATATTACATTTCTCTTGGAATAAAAGTAACAAAAATTCATAGTATAATATCCTTTAATCATAAAAAGTGGTTAAAAGATTATATTGATTTCAATACAAGCATGAGAGCAAAAGCAGAAAATGATTTTGAAAAAGATTTCTGGAAATTAATGAATAATTCTTTTTACGGAAAAACAATGGAGGATATTTCTAATAGATGCTTAGTAGAATTAGCATATAATCCTGAAGATCTTAAAAGATTAGCATCTAGAGATAATCTAAAAGATATTATAGATTGCAATGATAATTTTAAAGCAGTATTATTAAATCATAAATCAATGTATTTTAATAAACCTATTTATTATATAGATTGCAGTGAAAGATTGAAATTTCTCAGTGAA
>MJUU01011930.1:94354-118351 GCA_002080025.1 Modiolus philippinarum | reverse complement strand
TGCAATTACAATCAAACTTGGTCACAACGGTCTTTGATTCTGTGGTAAAACACATTCAAAGATAAAATAACCCGAAAATATTGATGCATTGGGTTCAAAATTAAAATGTATAACTAATCCATCGCAGTTTATTAATTGATATTCGAAAATGAAATTCATTAATGCATACAGGCTAATTTTGTTTACCGTTGAAGGCATTTCAAGATGTGGAACAGCAATTAAATACTCGCTTGAATTGTAAGATTGGTTTACCCGGGTTATTTTTCATTTTTATTTATTTATTTTTTTTGCCTAATGTATAGTTTACTCCAGATCATTTCTCTTTCTTCAAGTGTGATTGATTGATTGATTGAATATTGTTTAACGTTCTTCAAGTGTGTGATGACAAGATCTCGAGGGTTTCTTGTTTTAATGGTACACAATACTCGATATAAACTAACATGTGAAAAACTCGTAAGAGTGGTATTCCTATTTTGTGTCGTCAACAATGGTGAACGCAGGAGAGAAACAATCATACCGAGTTTTATATCGTGTTACTTAGATCGCCACTGACATCCAATACACCGTCTTCACATACTCTCACTGTAGTCCAGCCTTGCAGTTAGTTAATCAATTACAAGCGTGTTAAAATTTTCTATGATAAATAGTTTGTGTAAATAATATTATTACTGCCCTCTGCAAGGTTGAATATATGAACCAATATTGAATTATCTCCCTTTTTAGTCTAGAAGAGATGCATTTAAATCTTTACTTATTATATTTTAGTCAAAGCATTGCTAACTTGCACTTAGACAATTGCAGACAATATACAGAAAAAAAAATAACATGACTAATAGCAGGAGTTAACTTATCCTCAGAAAATTTATTCCATGCACATATATAGGAGAAATTAAACAATATTTTGTTTTTCTAAAGAATTTATTACCTATCAAGCGACACTTTCTCATAATCGTCCAAATGAGTTAAATAGAGTTAATAAAGACAGTGTTTGGGGTTCACTGCAGCCAGTAATGGTACGTCCCCCTTTTAACTCTAAGTAGGATGTTCAATTTATAATTGTTTGTTTTTAATACCTTCCTGTAGAACATTTTATAGCAAATTCATGCTACACTACAGGAGAGTTCCGATTATTTTGCCTCATACTTACATTTCAATAACGACCACTATCAATCAAATACTTATTAGACAACCCTTTTATTTCATCATTTTTCAGTCTGTTTGTGAATCATTATACATGTAGATTTCGTTTAAAGACAAAAACAAAAAAACAAAAACAAAAAAAAAACACGAACAAAAAACAGCTTGTAGAAAACGGGTCTCTATCTTCTCAAGTGTCTAAGAGGCACGGAGTATTTGATTTTCGGGGGGGGCTGGCTTTTAACGTTTCCGGCCCTGATTTTTTCTAAAAAAAATTTTCTGACCAGCATCTTAGTTGAAAAAAATATTCTGGCTCTGACTTTGTCCATCAAAAAAAAAGCCTAGCATAGTGTACAGCGGGATAAATAATATGTCCCGTGTAGCGGACCAAAATATTTTCCCGGCTCGGGTAAAAATCCCAGGCCCCAAATTTAAATTATATAGTTTTGCTGAATTTAATACTTTCAATAGACGTTATCTATTTTTTTCAATTAACACACCCTAGTAACATGTACACCCCCTGTGTCATGTTATTTTGCCAATAAACAATGTCACCAGTGTAATAAGGTGTGACATTTAAATTGTCCACACGTGGCTGCAATAATTTATGTTTCGGTGAAATAAAATATTTGTATAATTTCGTCTGAATAAGCTGAGAATGTGGTCAAATTTTTTTAATTGCTTCTTTTAGTACCAACTTCCAACTTAATGTTGACTTAAATTTTATACCCCTGCCGGGATATTTAAAATCTTTGGTTCATTATTTATTTCTATTATATAGTTTTTGGTATAATTCTGTTTTACTTTTAATTAAATAATCCAGTATAAATAAAAGTTGGTATTTCATTGAAGATATTATTTTCTTTTCAGTAAATTTGCACGGGCTTTTTATTTCATACAGGAAATAATTGATTGTTTGACAATTTGTATTTTTCATCAAAAAGTTGTGGAAATAATCAAATTAAAAGCTGAAACTTACGTATTAATATTTCCATTAGGTTTGGATTCAGAAAAAGAGAGTCTATATAAATACATGTACATGAATCTAGCACAAATACGGTAATACTGTGATCGACTGTGACTGCCTGTCACAATTCACCACAGTGCAGGACAGTACAAGTGAAACTGTAATTAACTGACATGAACTGTAACAATCCGGGACAGTGCATGACAGTAGTCGTAAATACTGTCATTTACTGTGTGTTACTGTTACAGTACTGGACAGTTAATCACAGTACTTGGGTATTACTGTTAATGACTGTCCCCGATTGGCACAGTTCTTGACAGTACTTAATAGATATTCCACAGTACTACTACAGCAGAGAACAGTGAATGACAGTTAAAAAATCAGTTCCTGGTATGGACAGTACTTTTTTGTGTTCATAGTGTACGGATCGAGGAAAACCGTGAAAAGATATGGAGTAAATGCATAGGAGACAAAGTATCTACAAAGTAAAGCCTGAAAACAAACCATTGAAGACAATCTATACATGGAAATGTCACACCCTATGAAGTATAAGAACCCCTTCTGTTTCTTGTGCAAGAGAAGACCCAAAGCGAGAGAGATCATATAGCGGGCCCCTGCCCATGTCTCCCATTTTCTAGATTGATTGTTTGATTAGTTATGGTTTAACGTCCAATGAGCAATATTTCAGCTGTATCAGGACGAGAACAAGTTAATCAATTAAAAAAATGTGTAAGTAAATGGAGAAAGAAATAAAGGAGGAAGGGACAACCGGGGCAACGACTTCTGATTGCCACTGGAAAAGGGGAGAAATGGGTAGGGGTAGGAAATTTAGCCTTCTATTGACACCCAATGCGTCTGCTCTATTTAGAAAAATATAGAAGGGGTCCTTATAATGCATGAAGCGTGGCGTTTCTACACACAGTTTGGCTTCAATGGTTCGCGGTCAGGCTTTCCGCATTATGACCTGACTACCCCGCAAAGACGGGGCATTCCCCTATCTACAACCTGGGGACGCGCCCGGCAGCTCTGTAGCCAAAGCCCTGAAAACCGATTCAGGTGCCAGGCCCATTTTGTAGAGGCAATCAAAACTCAACGCCGTAGTTGATCATTAATTAATTTGCCGTGACTTCGGTATTTAGTTATTTGTTACCACTGGGTCGATGCCACTGCTGGTGGACTGTTAGTCCCCGAGGGTATTCACCAGCCCAGTAGTCAGTACTTCGTTGCTGACCCGAAAGCCGATTATTTTTGAAACCTTCCAATATCTAAAATTTTGTAAATTTTATTGAAAACTAAGGAGTATCTCCCTCATGCAAAGATCTGTCCTTAGCTGATTTTGGCTTTGAATTTAGATCACTTTGGTTATTTGTTCTCTATCAGTTTTTAAACATCTTTGAGTTTATGGCCTTCCAAACGTTTAGATTTTATCTGCACTGATGAGACATAAGTTGTCGAAATGCGCATATGCAGAAAGTAAATTCACCGTGACTTCGGTATTTAGTTATTTGCTCCTTTCTAAATATCTCATAGAAGAGCAGATTCGGTTGGAAGGCTTAATTTCCTGCCCCTACCCATTTTCCAGTCGGTTGACAGGTTAGCTTAACCGCAAACTATTGTAGACAAACTGTGTGGAGAAAAACCATGCCCAGTGCAGTATTAACACCCCCACTATATTTAAGGTACGACGGCATACTCACAAGTGGGCGTACGGAGGGCTAAATTTCCTACACCTACCCATTTTCATATTTTCCAGTCTGAGTAAAAACTTGTTGCCCCGTCCTCCTTTATATCTTTCTTCTATTACTTGTCACTCTAATTGGTTAACTTGTTCTCGTCCTTACAACATCATGTGAGTTTTCTACTTGTATAGAAGACACTTAAGTTAATTATATAACATGTCCTGTTTCATTTAAGGCAGATGCAGTTATATATAAATAAATATTTCTATCGAGTATTGTGAACAATTACAGATGTAGATACTTTGGAATATTTTTGACACTTTATTTTCGGAAGTTGGTATAAAAAATTTGTCATTGAAAACCTACAAATATGTACTGAAGATAAAATATGAGCTATTAATAAGTCTCGTTCCAGAAATGCGAGATGTTCAATCCCTGATTCAATTTCATCACACAGAGGAGAAAAAGCACCACGACCAGACAAGAAAGTATCGAAGATGGAGGATTTAATTGACATGCATCACCACAAATGGTACCAGGTTATTAACGGCGCCCTGTATCTGTTGGCCACTTGCTGGAGTGTGACACTCTCGACGATTTACTGCGTCATGTTGTCGAAGACAGGTTGTACCAAGACGCCCCTAGTGGTTCTCAGAAGATGACTTCCCGCTGATGCATTTTTATGCAGACAATTACAGTGATCATCACTCCCGTATATTTTGAGTTAAACAACCTAATCATGTCATTTATTTAATCAATTGGGAGTTGGCAGGATCCTTCTTGACCAGAGTGGCAAGCTCCAGACATCTGCGATTTTCAGGGAGCCATAGAAGACTTATGACAACAAGACTGAGTCACCACTGTTTCTCATAGACGCATATTTTCATTTAGACCTGGCCCCGGTTACATAAAACATCTCAAATTTGAGGATTTCCTCATTCTAAAATCCTTTGAGTATTTCCTGAGTTGAGATTTTCTTCAATTTGTGTTTCATGATTGATTGATTGATTAGTTAGAGTTTAACGTCCAGTGAGCAATATTTCAGCTATATCAGGACGAGAACAAGTTAATCAATTCAAAAAATTGAAAGCAAAAGAAGAAAGAAACAAAGGTGGAAGACAACCGGGGTAACGACTTTTGAATGCCACTGGAAAAAGGGAGTAATGGGTAGGGGCAGGAAATTTAGCCTTCCATACCGACACCCAATGCGTCTGCTCTCTTTAGAGAAATATGGAAGGGGTCTTTATACTGCATGGAGCGTGGCGTTTCTCCACACAGTTTGGCTACAATGGTTCGCGGTCAGGCTTTCCGTATTATGACCTGACTACCCCGCATAGACAGGGCATTCCCCTATCTACCACCTGGGGACGGGCCCGGCAGCTCTGTAGCCAGAGCCCCTGAAAACCGATTCAGGTGCCGGGAATTTGTGTTTCATAAAAATTACTCAGCGTATTTGAGGAAATCCTCAAGTGAGGAAAATATTTGAGTATTTTTTTTCAATAACATTAGCGGTCTTAGTAGAACTCTTTTGTATTGAAGGAACAAAATGTATCAAAATTCCGGGAAAGTGGAGTGTGCTGTTTCGAAGGTAACAGTCGTATGTTATAAATTTTACTTTATTTCAGCTATGGCCGACGAAAAGCAAGGCAAACGAGGGACAAATTGGAACGAGGGGGACTGGATTGCGTTAATTGTAAGCGTCCACAAACAAGAGCACATTATCTTTAGGAAGACTAAAGGTCCGGGTGGATACAGACGCCAAATAGATGGCATGGGAAAAAGTCTTCACAGAGGTCAATGCGTAGGTTTATTATGTGGAAAAAATCATTCACGTTATAATTTCCATTCTGATTCACTTGCTGATATATGTTATATTATAACTGTGCTTGTTTAATTCATTGTACGTTTCATTCTTGTATGTACTAGTATACTCACTTCTCTGTGGGTTCCACTCTTCATGGTATTCAGGTTCATTTCAACCAAGTTTTAACTGTGACGTCACCGTTACTACTTTGCTACATACCACGAAAATATGAGCTATCGCCACTCTGGGTCCTTTATTTTGGATAACTATTTATTATTATTATTATTTATACGCATACTTTATGCGTATATGACATGACTTCATACTTTATGACATGTTCCCGGATTGAATCACTCTTAGTGTGACGGGTGCTGTTAACAGAGCAGGACATGCTTACCCTTCCGGAGCATCTGATGTCACTCTCAGTTTCACTGGAGTTCTTTCTGTGAGTGACTTTGTGTTGAATGTTGTAATTTCTGTTTCTGTGCTTTGTATCTGTCTAACGTCATTGTTTTTGTGTGTAACGTCATTGTTTTCTGTGTTCTCGTTTTGGCCATGTCTTTGGACTTCGATTTATGTAAATTTCACTCCTTTGTTCCTACCGCCGTTGTTTTATTCCAGCATGTTCTACCTTGATGAATTTCTACTAGTCCCTTGCTGTTTGTTATCTGTATTATATATTTTTACTATTATTAGAGATTTTTTTCCAAAAGGAATGAATACACTGGAATAAACATGATAAAACCACTATTACATCTGTATGGAATACACAACATGCAAAAACAAACAGGGATGACGTTAACTAGAAACACTTATCAGACATGACATAATTTTGACAGAATGAAACAAAGCGCAATTAAATTATTACATCCTTGTTAGTTATTTCTTTTTAAGTAATATAAGTTACAAAACAGAAGAATTCTTGGCCCCGACCATATACATATTTCAGATTTGTACATCTGACACTGATCCTCAGGAAATATATTTCCTAAAATGATCCCCAATAAATAAGGCTTCAAAATTGCAATATAATAATAATACATTTTTAGATTTTATTAAGCCAATTAATGTTCCTGTTTCTGGGCAGAATAATCAATTAATAATATCAGCCCTAACATGGCAAACACGTCATGTGTCATATTTATGGCTTAGCCTTAGTGCTATTAATACAGGCTTTTCTGCCCCTGGCGAATATAGGAAAATCCAGGCCAATACAGGCTTCACTGAGTTCACCTGGAGAGTGGTCACAATGTATTTATAGTAAACTGAATTAGCCAGTTTTAGTTAAATAAGTCAAAGATTGGACATAAGGGTTTCCTAGTGCACCTTTTTCTGGATTTTTTAAAACAATTTTTGTTCAGGATTAAGACCGAATTAAACAAAGAATTGAAAAAAAAGAGACTGGAACCCCCTTTTTATGGAAACACACTTTTCACATTGGCAGATAAGCTGATTTAAGTGTGTAAAAGATCACTAAAACTTAACAGATTACAATATGCGGAAAAAGATCTAACTTGGTCCTGCTTGTTTTTGTTTTGTATAATAAGCGCAGCTGAAATGGACAACATCGTCGGCAATGGATTTTATTGTCTATTTGTGAGGAATTAATAGAAAAGAGTCATTCAGCATGTTCAATGTACATGTACTGATTCACTTACAGTTTGCTAAAATTTTGACACAGAAAAGATTTTTCTTAATTTTCCAGATTAGTTCATTTCAGAGGCTTGTTTATGAGGGGTCCCAATATTCCACATCTCAGTAAGTCTGGACTAAACCACCCCTTTGAAAATTGAAGATATCCCATAAATTATTGAAATATTCCGTTTTCCTGAGTAAAAATATCCCATATCCTATTGTACCCTAAACAAGCCTCATTTCAAGCAAAATTTTGTACAAAACTACTTCACGTTTCTTTAAGTAAACACAGTTTTTATGCCCCGTCCGTAATGTGGAAGGGGCATATAGTGTTACCCTTGTCCGTACGTTCTGCGTTTAAGTACATTTCCCATACACTCTAAGAAGTAGAACAATAATAGTAGGCCAGCAGGTAGATATTCGATAGTACTACAGAGTTCACTAGGTACTTTGACTCTGTGGCCTACATTTCATGCTTGAGTGACCCTGGTTAAGTTTTGTGTTAAAGTCCATTTCTCTACAACTACAGATTATATGACAATGATGTTTCATGAAATTAATTGCCTTGATGAGTAGTATCCAAATCATTGACAATTAGGTGGCTTTGACCTACATTTGATGCTTCAGTGACTTTGGTGAAGTTTTGCATTAAAGTCCATTTCTCAACAACTACACTACTCTTCACCATCAACAATATAAAAAATCTTAAACAGACATATAAAGTCATATAATTTTGTATATTTCATTTTATATGATGAATATTAATGTGTTGTACTTTGTATGTTTTTGTTTATATGCTGATAACCCTTAGGAGTATAATTATGCATTTCTGAATAAATACATCACCATTTATTCAGTACTAGTTGATCATGATTGATTTGTATTTGAATGCACAACTGCAAATGAAAATATGAAAATAATGTGTTTTTGTTTGTAATAAGTGTGAATGCAAACAATTTATGCAAAGGCCATTTCGTATGTGCTTTATTTTGCCAGAGACAACTTTCACCCCCCAAAATAAAAGAAAAATATATAGAAGAAAATTGGGAATGAGGAAATTAAGGCATCAAGTAAATATAAGGGTTTGCTAGAAGATCAAGACATTTATCCATTATCAATGTATGAAAAAAAACCCAATATGGATAATGAATAGAAATTTTTTGGTGAATTTTGAACATTTAGTTAAATTGTGAACAAATTCTGCAAGGTGTAACTGAGATATTGAATTCTCAATTTTATAACCCCGTCACTTAAGGGGGTAGACCTGTGGAAGCCTAAAATTTTCCACTCGTTTAATTTTCTTAATATTTTCTGTATTAAAACTACACATGTTCATGTCGACTTTCAGTGATTTTCAACAATTTTTACCGTCCCGTTTTATCTCTAGTGGTCATCAAAGATACCCTGCTTCCTCAAATTATTTGGTCCGTTCAGGACTTGATTGTGGTGTGTAAAATTGGCTCTAATTAAATTTTTATTTGATTTAAAATTATTTCAAATGCAACATTCTGTAGTTTAGACAGGTGTGAAAGTAAGCATGAATAATGATAGTAAATTTAACTTGTTTGAATTGAAATACATGGGTGTTCTGAATAATATAGGCTGAAATTTTAATCTATTTTGATCACTATTAAACACTTCTTGTAAAAATTCTGTCGTTTAATTTTCACCAAAAACTGAGAACAGAAAGAAAACTAGTATATGTAAGATATATTTAAAATTCCCATTTTTTTCTTAATTTATAATAAAGTGGTTAAAAATCAATAAAATTGCTGAATCTGTGCTATAAATTACCTCTCTTGGAAAATCCGACTTTTATATTTGGACAGCATTGCAAAAATGTAGAGTAAAATGCAGTCATTACAAATAACTAGATGTTGAGTATTTATTTTCATGACAAAAGTAATAATTATTTGTTTTGTGGAAATTTTTTTTTTTACAATTTTAAAATTTTGATAATACCTATTGATTGATTGATTATTTAGAGTTTAACGTCCAATGAGCAATATTTCAGCTATATCAGGACGAGAACAAGTTAATCAATGCAAAAATTTGCAAGTAAAAGAAGAAAGAAATAAAGGTGGAAGGGACAACCGGGGTAACGACGTTTGATTGCCACTGGAAAATGGGAGAAATGGGTAGGGGCAGGAAATTTAGCCTTCCATACGACACCCAGTGCGTCTGCTCTCTTTAGAGAAATATGGAAGGGGTCTTTATACTGCTTGGAGCGTGGCGTTTCTCCAGACAGTTTGGCTACAATGGTTCGCGGTCAGGCTTTTCGTATTATGACCTGACTACCCCGCATAGACAGGGCATTCCCCTATCCACCAACTGGGGACGCGCCCGGCAGCTCTGTAGCCGGAGCCCCTGAAAACCGATCCAGGTGCCGGGATAATACCTATTGTAATGATTCTAATTGTTTGTGTAAGTAATAAAAAAGTGAAAAACAGTTATCTCCTCCTACTCAGGTCTACCCTCTTAAAGTCGGGGGTTGGGGTTGGGGGGTGGTGAGTCAGATAGATCCCAAGCAGTAGTGGTAGACGGAGAGAAATCTAACTACATCAATGTAGACTCAACATTACCACAAGGGCCTGGGCCCTCATTGTTCTTTTTCTACATAAACGATATGCCATTCGGACTAAACTTAACCGTAATACTATTTGCAGATTCTACTTCTACTGAGGCTGTCTCATTTCATCAGATCTCAGCTTGACTACAAAACTGCATGCCAAGGTTTTTCATCTATGCTAATTTTATGAAAATCGGCCCAGAAATAAAGTCTGTGAATTTTTTAAACAAAGGCCATTTTAACAAGAAACTGATTGTCGAGCTCTTTTAAATGGTGCAATTTTCATGAAAATGTGACAAAAAATAACATCTGCGGAATTTTTTTAATGTTGTCCATTTGAACATGAAATGCAAAGGAAATTTTAAAAAATACGAATACGTATGTCCCATGACTGTACACCAGCACACCGGGTCCAGCACCGAAGAACTGACATTAGGGATGACGAATATAGGGTACCAGCAATGCCATCAGTCCAATGGTAAGAAAAAAAAAACATCTCTATGTCGAGACCAATGACTGACAAATAAATATTCTTATTTTATTTTTTCCAAATATTTTCCAAATTGTTCTCATATGAGTACATATCATGATATTGTCTTTGGGACGAGTTGCCATTTGGGGTGAAGTTCAACGGCTTTTTTTTTATTACTCCCCTTGTAAACAAATTTATTACTCTCCTTTGTAAACAAAGAGAGAATACTTACTAAAACGGTCATTTCTTTGCATGATCCGGCGGAATCTTACAAACGACGCTATCTTTTCCTCAGATCTCGAGGACGCTCAAATGCATGCTCAAAATTTTGAGGAAAAACTCATCCTCAGAATGAGGAATTCCTCAAGGATTTGGGGAAAACCTCAATTTGAGATGTTTATGTTCCTTGAGAACGGCAAATTTGACTATAACCACCCTCAGTTCAATCCCCTCGTCTTGTTCTATCATTTCATCACCAACTGTGTTCTTCAAAGGAACTGGGATATGTTGCGAGAACAACTGGACAGCCAGCCACTCCTTTACTCAACATTTGGCATACATACATATCTCACTGTTTTTGGAGTACACCAGTCCCAATTTAATCGCTTAATGGGGTCTCCTTACCACATCAAGATGTGTTGCAGAAAGTGAAATTGGCCTTGATTTCACAACTAAATGTAACTGTGAGCCATGTGGAGACTCACACCGCTGAAGGTAAAGGCTGCAACGAAACCGAGAGGAGGCGCCAAAACAGCCGTGTTCCACTACAGGGACCGAGGGACCAGCGCAGCTGCAGCAAGAGCACTGCATATTATTTATGAGATAGAGGGGGGTCACGTACAATTCCACAGACACATTCGTTAGAACGCTAGAAGAGCTACAGGAATGGAGGAATTTGCAAGGGTCAGTTTTGGTGTGTCCTGGAAGACAACAGAGGAAACACCTGACTGTTTGGCCAGGATGGAAACTAGGGAAATCCTGCTGAAGACTTACTCACCTTTCCTGTCCCCATTACTAGAGTGCAAAGTCAACCAGCCTTGGAATTAAGATGATGTTGCCGGAGAGTACTACAAATAACTAAATACCGAAGTTACTGTGAATTTAGGCTCTGCATACGCGCATTTCGACAACTTATGTCTCTTCAGTGCAAATAAAATCTAAATGTTTGGAAGACCAAAAAACTCAAAAGATATTTAAAACTGATAGAGAACAAACAACCAATATGATCTAAATGTAAAGCCAAAATCAGGATAAGGAACACGCCCCTTAGTATCTTGATGGAGGCAGTTAACAAGAATGCCATCGACTTTTATGGTTTGAGGCACCAGTACTAAATTTCTTTATTTTGGGTTTATTCTAAGTTTATGACTGCCTGCGTTCCGAGGCTTCCCGCTTCATTCGAGGCCCGCTCAATCAGTACATCTTGTAAATAATGTCTGTGCCATTTTCAGCTACTAGTTCAAAGCAATAATTCCAAATATTTTTACAGAATTTTACTTTTTGTTTATTCTAAACAATTTTTCTACCAAGCTTATAAGCTTGAAGGAATATTTACTAGCAAAAATAGCCGGCCTAGTGGCTAAAGGCACAAACTACCATTAAATATGTCACTTGTAGCCCATGCTTTATAATGAATGTGTACATCGGAGTATAGGCACACAACTGGACATATTAAAATATATCTGCACCTGTCATACAGAAAATCCTTTTAATCTGTCAAGTTGTCTGCTCACAGCAACGCTCTAACCATGACTTGACAACTTGTGTTACTTATACCCCACTTTTCTCAGCAAAAAAGTACATGTTTGACTTAATTTAACAAAAGGAAATATGAAAAAACAACATTCCTGAACAAATAACTTGAGGTTAATAAACATCAATGGTATTAACTTGAATATAGTCGTCCACAGTAAAATGCAAATGGCAAACAACGCTATTCTTGCTTGGTTTCCAGAATTTTCTGGTAGAAGGGTCGGTTCTTTTGATTGCAACTCGCAAGGGTATCATCTGTAGGGAATTTATGACCCCGTTCGTTCCTACACCCCGGAACACAGCAATAGTTCGGCATCTGACAGTAATGTTTATGTGCGTTTCCAACGTAAACAATGTGGAATTTCAAACTAGTTGGAAGATAAAGAGGTCAACGCTTGGTTCTAGTGTCGAGTACCAGTATTATTTTTCTTAGGATTACTTTTCCATGTTATTATAGCCAGTACCAACATAAAAATTTTCAAAGAAGATATCGGTACTTTTATGAAGGTCTTGTCGAAAGACGTGTAGTGATGAAACAGCCCCGCATGAGTTTAATTGGAAGTATCTTTGATACCAAAATTTTCAGATTTCGGAACGAAATTTCAAAATTTTCCATAAGGACTAATATTTATTAAAGACCTTTTTTAATGATCGTATGAGACGATTTTCTTTTGGGGATAAACAATGAAAGGATATGGAATAAATTCACATGAGACAAAGTCTCTACAAAAACATGGGAAAAACGAGCAAAGGAACAATGCTTTATTCTGTTTCTTTAAATCACCCGGGGGGGGGGGGGGGGGNGGGCTCAACTATGAATATATATTGGTAAATAAGACGGTCATGAAGCTTACTTTGTCCAATCAGAAAGTCTGTAAAATTTGTGCTAGTCATCTCGAAACGAATCAACTGCAAAACATACACTCCGTAAGCAGATGAAACTGGAATAATACTGTTAAGTGAGAACCGAACCGTCAATCCAAAGCGAATAATCCAACAACAATAGCAACATCGGAAACATCAAAGAAACAGACACAACATGAGTACGGCACAGAAAAGATAAATGAAGACACACACACACACACGAAGATGAACAACATGACCCAATATAAACCATAGATGAGATCAGGTGCACCAGTAAAGTAAGCAACTCTTGCTTCTTTAAAGACACCCGCCGTGTTGAACATGTCAAATCCGGTAGTTTACTCAAATCCGTTAAGCTTTAAAGGGAAATTGTTTGGGAAATTGATAATTTTGAAATACTGAGATTACCATTTTCGTCAAATTTTACATATAGGTCCAAAAAGATATAGATCTAGTTGATTCCATTGTTTCTTAAAAAAGATGTAAGGGGCAAACATTTCGGGAACAAAAATTGTATGAGTGTTTTCACTACAACCCACCAGTAAATACTTAAACTCGCCTAACAAACTGATAAAACCTTTAAATCGTCTAATTCATAAGGGTAACAATTACGGTATTGTCGTCAAGTTATTACGTATGAACTTCTTCGGTATTAACATTGATTTTTTGATAGGGTCTTTGCATTTTAACTAAACACATTCTAAATTTCTAAAATCAGTATTGCATGGACACGGGTTATGTATTCCGGTATATGCATGAAATCACTATGCTAAACTCCTCACGGGAAGGGATCTTGGTGGAAGATGTATTCTGAGGGTACATAACTTAATTTGTCAGTTGGTAATGGATCATGTCAGTAAAATGTTAGTAGTCTCTTGTGATTTCATGTTTATGTCCGTATATTTATAGTTTTTTTTCAGTTTCATTTTCACACTTGACTCAGTCCTGTTGCCAACTGAATTTTACTGTTGTTACGACTATTTTTTAATTTTTCACATTGGCTATGGGGAAGGTATGGGCCCAATAAAACTAGCTTAACCCCGCCGCGGCAGGTTTGCGCCTGTCGTAAGTCAGGAAATTTATTAAGCCTTTGTGTGTCTTTTACCTTTAAACGAATTTATTTTAATAAAGTAAATGGTAACTGGAATTTGGTTCTGCAAATTTTATCCTCAGATTTACCTAAACACATTTATGTAAATTAGTAAACAAATCAAAATTCTGTTTTTCATTGGCCATCCGAATAAACAACAAACAAGTACCCTATATGCAAATAACTAACCTATCAACACATACATGCCAATGCTCCGGATTTCTCCCGGAACCTCCGGAAATTCGATGCGTTTCCGGGCTACCGGGAAGGTAGTGAAAATCTCCGGAATTTGTGAAAATCTCCGGAATTTCTCAGGAATTCTCCCAATTATATGTTGGCAAGTATGCATTTGGCGTCTTTCCATTCTTTCGTTGGTTTGACTTCATTGAAGTTGGCCCGCAATATCAGCCCGCAGTAGAAATTAACCCGCAAAAAAGCGGCCCGCAATAATAAAATTTGCGTTCGGATAACCTATGGTAGTTATCATGCATATTGCTTGATGAACAAAAATTAAAACAAATTTAAATAAATAAATAAATAAAATAAACAAACCAATAAACAGGCGGTGGTTGATTTTGCGATCATTGCGTTATTAATGTAGTAAACTTTTTACGAAACTGATAAAAAACCAACACAATATACTGACACATTAGAAGTTAGTCTGGGAAAACAATAAAAATTTAATTAAAAAGCAGTATATCACACACGAGGTTATTGTATGATTATATCCCTGACAAATACACAAGAAAAGTAAATAAATCAACATAAAAGTAAATACAGTAACAGTTTACCCGTGTTATTAAACTATTTTGAATTAAAATTATTATTACACAAGACAATAAAAAAAACCGGTGAAGACATAAGAAAATTAAAAATCAGTGTGAGTATTTTTATGTACTGCACATCAAAACCATCTGATGTAATTCTGAACTAATGTAAACAAATAAACATGATCGCATCTGTCAGCATCAATTTCACAGTCGAAAGAAGCAATAAAGAATTTTACTGATACTGTCATGTACCTCCATGAGTTGCATTACATGTAAAATGAAGACACTGTTCGTTCGCGTGTGAATTTTATTCCGGTTGTGGAAACATCACGACTGATTCAACCATTGTATGTTTTTCAAAGAGTTTTAGGAACTTCTGGTAAGTTAACCTTTTATTGTTTTTAAAACGAACGCGTAATAAAAAGCTAAAACAAAATAAAGTTAAGAGCATGAAAAGATGTTTTAAAATTATTATTTATCTCTTTATTATATTGTAATCATAATTTTAAAAGTTACAAACTATATTTTTTGTTTTCATGTTCAGTGAAGTTTAATGTTTAGCTTGACTTTGTTAGTTTCCGAAGAGGCTAAATCTTAAGAAAAAAAAGCAGACGAAATAAACATATCCATATATTTTCTGCCACACTTTTACTTTTTATACTATGTATAGGCATAGAGGACTACAGTTGGACACTAGTATGGAATTTCTATACAACCATGATCATGTGAAGTCAACAAAGAATGGCAAGTTTATATCTTGGTAACGTTCCTGTTCAGTTATCTCACGACTGAAAAAAATAAATTGAAGTCTTAGTATTGACATTACAATTGGCATATCTATACACGTTACTTCTTGTAAAATTAAGAAATAATTCATGGGCGCCGGTGGTTTGTTGGAGATTTACATATGGGTGGCCAAACGAAAATAATGGACACCCATATGTAAATCGACTACAAACCACCGGCGAACATGAATTATTTCGATTCTAATATGACATTTCATGAATTGAGCGGACCTATAGTGTACACGGTGACGACAGCCATTACTTCAGATTTACTGACGTTTTTGTGCACAAAACATATTGTGACGTCGTCAATTTCAGCGTCAAGACTGTTGTGAAGTCGCTCATTATGTTATTGGAGATTTTCATATGGCTAGTCGTCATGGTTTCCATTGTTCCCATATTAGAATATGTATTCTAACATGACGTCCTTTAATCGCCTTGTGTCCATAGCCGTGGTAAAATCCGGGTATATTCGTGGGTATTGTCATGACAATCGACGGTACTTTTTATAACGTCATTGACAGTTTGACTACTGTTTTTGCAGCGTCATAGAGCAAAACGTCATACTTTACGGGGTAAAATGGCTGTTTCACCTATGAATATAAAGACGAATTCATCTCTTCTGTATCCTGAAAATGAATTCATCTCTTCTGTACCCTGAAAATGTCATATTAGAATCGAAATAATTCACGGGAGCGTAAATATATGTTGATTTTACCACGGGTTTGCCCTTTATGCCTATATTTTACCCCTCGCATACGCTCGGGGTAAAATATTTGCCATAAAGGGCCAACCCGTGGTAAAATCGCCATATATTCACGCTCCCGTGAACTATTTCTTAAATGAACATCAACGATCTATTATTCACCCAGCTAACGTTTAAAAGCACAAAGTGTGCAGAGTTTGTTGGTTTTGTATATTTAAAGTGTTCGATATTGTAGGCTTCCACTCATTTTTAGCTTAGTTGGCTATAGCCAGGGTGAGCTTTTGCCATTACTTGTCAACCGTCCGTCGTGCATCCATCAGTCCGTGCGGCGTTCTGTTTTTTTTAATCTTCTCCTCTTAAACCATCGGGCCAAATGAAACAAAACTTGGCCTGAATTATCATTAATCATTGAAATTGTTTATTTGGTCCCCTGGCAATACAATATGGGCGCCGTTGCTAAAACTAGAACATAGGGCCAGATTTAGTTTGACTCTATTGGAACATCCTCCGTCTAAGAACTGCTACGGTAATTGGAAGCATACTTGTTCACAATAGTTATACCCCCGCAAACAAAGTTTGGGGGGTATATAGGAATCACCCTGTCAGTCTGTCCGTCTGTCCGTCCATACTTCTCGTAAGCGCAACTCCTCTTAAACCACTGGAAGGATTTTGATGAAACTTTACACAAAAGAAGGACACTATATGGAGATGTGCATGAAGGAATATAATTATTGTCCAAAGCAAGGAAGGGGATATAATTCGACTTTGACTTTTCGTTGATTCCCTATTTATGAGTTACCTCGTAAGCACAACTCCTCTAAAACTACTTGATGGATTTTGATGAAACTTTACACAAAGGAAGGACACTATATAAATTTCAATATGTTCTAACAAGTATTTTAAGAGATATTTGCTTTTGAATTTTAAGATACAAAGAAATACACGTTGGTGGTGCGTTTCTTTTGATGTCCAGTATATATACAATGCCCGACATCTCTCTTGGGCGGAGAGCTGAAACACTAAATTCTTCGTAGCTTGATAGTTTATGACAAATTATATTAAAACTGAATAAAGCTTAGTGTCAGAAAATATGTTAAAATACGCATAAACAAAATAAAAAAAAAAAGGATATTTGTGTTATATCTTTGAGGGAACTCTATTCTGTAGAAACCGATATTGTTGAATGTAACTTAATACTTTCCATTGTCAATGCGTCACCGCAATGATCATTTTTCTATTACACTTACAAATTATTTACCTACATTTAACATGTTAAAGTTTACTAAAGGAATATTCCGAACGCACCTTTTTTTTTATTGCGGGCCTATATCTGCGGCCTAGCTTCAACTGCGGGCTGATTTTGCGGGCTAGCTTCAGCTTAGTGTTGGTTTGCGTAGATCATTCATCTATCATTCCCACATCGAATTTCTTTCAAATTTGAGTGAAATTAACATTGAGGTCTATGGAAGATATTTTTATTCGAACTTTGATTATTACAGTAAGTATACCAAGAGTAGCGGCAAAAAATTAGAAAATGATGCATATATGTTTTATTTGGGCCTAATTTAAAACAGAATAGCTACAGCGATTTAAGCTGCGACAAATTTCGTTGTGCGTACTTTAGTTTACTGTATGTCTGTGGGAGTATAGGATGATGTTTATTTCGCTGAACATGATTACTGTTTATTTAAGGGCCGACTCCGACCTGCCCTTGAAGACCCCCCTTTGGGTCGTTGTGTCTTTGACACGTTCCCCGTTTCCCCTTCTTTTTTTCTGTACTACAAGCAACAGGTAAAAACGTTTTGTCGGTCTGTGTACAGCACAAGAATGTTTTCTGTCATTGGCACATTCATTTTCCGAGTTTTACGTTGTAAAAACTATTTGCTTGCATTTTAGGGCATCTCTTTTAAGTTTATGCGTGGCCTTAATACAGTACGCAGCTGAACATTTCTCCGCACATTTCATATAAAAAAGACAGATGTTCAAAAAATTATCTAGAATTCATCTCTTCTCGTATTTTCATGATTTTTGTACCGTTTAAAAGAGCCCGATGTACAGTTCCTTCCTGTAATTAAAGAAAATTTTTTAGAACAATAATTTCCACTACCCTACAATATAAACACAAATGCAAAAATTTCAGATCAAAATTTGTTATTTATCTTATTCAGAACTCATAAAACAAATAAAGCAAACTATGTTGCGCTTATTACTGTTACTAACTGAACTTATGACTCAACCTTGTGTACTTATTGGTTGTGTACTTTACCAAACATAAAAAGCTCTGTCTATATTCATTTTCAAAATTTTAAGTGGTCTTTATGTTATAGTTTAAAATAAAAAAAATGATTAATTATATCACCTTGATTTTCGACCTGTGTTTAAACTTTGACAAAAAGTTGTGGTAAAATAGCACGTCATACGGGGGTTCCCCAGTTAGGTACCATTACGTCTATGGTGGATGCCGAGAACTCCCGAAGTACTCCATACCGGGGATGGATGGTGACACCAGAGGGATCCCGGTTTTCCCGCAAAATAACCAGTCAAGCAGAACCCCCCAAGTGATTAGGACCACGAGGAGTCTGCATTCCAGCGGATGACACCAAGCAGGACAGGTATATCCCAGTCATTTAGTGTATTATCTTGACCCACGTATTTGCGGGGAGGGTAGAATTCTCTGGGCCTAGCAAACCCCTGTAGAGAGAATTCCTGTGGCAATATTGCAGGACTCGGGGACCCAATATTTGCCCCACCGAAGCTCCGTTGTTATTCCCAAGGGCTCTAATTAATGGCAGCGAGTTTCACCACAATGGCGACGAGAAAATTTGGAAACGTGGTTAGAGTTTTATATTGAACTGGAATCAGGGATATTTGTTTTTATTTCTGTCCACTGTTCCTTTTTATTGAAAGGAAAAGTTGTTTTGACTTTTGAGAAAAGTTTTAGTGTTTTCCGGACTTGGTGTAAAAGGTGAAGCAATACACAATTTTTTCAGACAGAAGTCACGTGACCGTCTAGACCGGAAATTGAAATCCGGTCAATGTTTTGTTTTGATTTGTGTATTGGCGAAAGTAAACACAGGTCGGTACTGTGAAACAAGTGTGTGTTACAGTTTATTTTAGTGAATAAACAGTTGTTGACTCAATTTATTTGTGTTTTCAGATTTATTTATTTATTGTAGTTGTTTCTTTAATATTTCTAATTAAATTGAGCAACATTTCTTTAATATTTCTAATTAAATTGAGCAACATTATACTTGTTTACCATGGACAAATTTGGTACATATAAACCTAAAGTGAGGATAAACACTTGCAGCGGCAAGGAGTTACAGACACTCCCGGGTATAGGACCCCAAATTGCAAAGAGAATTATTGAGTTACGAGTGTCTGGTCTTTTTATTACAAGAGATAATTTACCATTTGTCCCATACTTGAAAGTAATCCCAGAGTTATTTGACTTAATTGATTTTAGTACAAATTCAGATGTCTTTGATCACTTAGATCCACTGAAAGGTACGATGACAACTGACAGCTGGCAGTCAGGTCCGGTTATGCAGCCGACTCAAGTTACACCAGCTACTGCCGCTGGTTAGGTTGTTGAACACGAGCAATATGTACATGAGACTAAACCAGTTATAAGTACACAAAAAGACACACACGTACATGATATCACACCAGTGGTGAAACTTGTAGTGCATAAGAATACACAAGAGAATGTGAAGCAACAAGTTCCCATATCTAATTATGATTTGGATTTGTTTGCACAACAATTACAATTGGTAAATACATTGGAGCAAAATGTACAGACAGAACAACCAAAGTTACAAGGGGCTGTAGCGGACACAAATCAGAAAATAATGTGTCTACCCCTGTAACGCAGGGATCTACGGTACAGGCTATGAGTAACCTACATATTACACCTACCCCAGGGGCAGTGGGTGGGGTGCCACCAAGTTCTAGTGTCCGTGTCCCTGCTCCGGCTGCAGGGTTGTCTGTCAGTAATAAATTACCCAATGTCAATAATGACCAATACAGTGGTACTGTACATACACAATGGAATTTAAATACAGGTGGTATTAAGGTTGAGAACAATACACAACCTGTTATTGTTGGTACCCAGTATAACCAACAACAAGGATATAAACAACAACCAGATTTAACACAACAACACTCTACTCAGGACGTAGCACAGAACATGCAAGGTGGTCAGTCGCATATGCAAATACCACAAGCATATGATACTAGTAGACGCAATCACTACCAGGGCATATCTGGTATTCCACCGTGACCGTCAACACCCAGTTCTCCCTAAGCAATGGAAACCGTTGTACATGTCAAAATATAGTTATGACTCTGATTCATCTGACTTCTACTCAAACAACGGCAGTAGAATACCGAAGGAACAAAGGGGTGATATTCACAAAAATCGAAGTCCAAAGACAGGGCAAAAACGAGAACACAGAAAACAATGACGTTAGACACAAAAACAATGACGCCAGACAGACACAAAGCACAGATCCAGAAACCACAACATTCAGAACAAAGGCACTCACAGTGTGAACTCCAGTGAAACTGAGAGTGACATCAGGTGCTCCGGAAGGGTAAGCATGTCCTGCTCTGTTAACAGCACCCGTCACACTGTGAGTGATTCAATCCGGGAAAATGTCAAAGTCGGTAGTCAAATCCGGGAAGACGTGAATCTAGCTGAAACTGATGGACATCAGACCCCCCAAGAACACAAATCTAGGTATCATAACTATAAGCAACAACGTACCCCACCACCATCACGTCGTCACAGACGCAGAAACTACAAATCACCTACTCGTGATTATGCATATAAGAAAAAACACCGTAGTCAAGGCCGACTACCGACCCCAACTAAAACTGTTCCCAAGCACGACCTTTGGCAAGACGTTAAACCTGTGCAAGAGAAACAGAGTACAAACAAGGTCACTAGCACTGAAGCTAAACCAATTGAGCATGAGAGACAATTACATCAGACTATGATGTCGTCATTCAAATCACTGAAATACAATGGGAAAACTGATTGGACATCATTTTACACAAAATTTTCCCGTTATGCTAAAATGGCCGGTTGGGATGACGAGTTCAAACTCAACCAGCTATGCTGGTCTTTGGATGACAAAGCAAGTGAGTATTGCACAATAGTTCTTGAGCAAAATTCAGAAATTACCTATGACGAAATGATACTCAAAATGGAGAGACGTTTTGGTTTCAAGGATTTACCAACCTAATTTCAAAAATTTCAAAATTCAGTCCAGTACAAAAATGAGTCACTGGAAGACTGGGCTGAAAGAGTATTGTCACTCGCGACAAAAGCCTTCAGGGATTTGCCTGAATCACATATGACCAAACAAGCTGTTTTAAAATTTTGTCAGGGCTGTAATGACAGTGAGGCCGGTAGACATGCTTGTGGTCTGAGACCGGAAACCATGGACAAGGCTATAGACATCATTAAATTGTTTCAACATACAACTATAGCTATTAAAGGCAATAAACCTGCAGAGAATCCTGACAAACATGTCAGGATACAGGCTTCCTCAACCATGGAAAACAGAATGTCAGCTATGGAGGGCCAAATCCAAATTTTATTAGCTAGCATGAACACCCTAACAAATGAACTCCGCCTAAGACCTGAACGCAAAGATGCACCTGCTCCACAGAGCAATTCATCACCCAGTTCACGACGGGGTAACAATAATAAGCCAAGTAACAAACCTAACCCTAACAATAAAACTAACAAGCAACAGGGTAAGCAATCTCAAAAACGCAATGACGACCGCGAATGTTTTGGGTGTGGCAATAAAGGTCATTTGATAAAGGACTGTCCGTCCGTCCCTCATTTTGACAGAAGTAAGGCAAACTCGAAAAAAGAAAATCCATCATCTGGAGTTACAATTACAGACAGGGTAGATGGTACAGTGGCAGTACGTCATTTAAACTCAGCACTTATGCTGAGAGTTGAAATTAAAATCCGAGGTAAAGTGGTAAATGCCATAATTGATACCGGTTCTGAAGTAACAGTACTTTCGGATAAAATTTTTGATACATTTGACCAAAAGCCTGAGATTGTCCGAGAAACCATCATGCACGGTGCTGGACGTGGCATGAATATGACCTCAAAGATTACAAAACCTGTCAAAATGAGAATCGCAGGTTTAACATTCAGACATGAATTACATGTAGCACCCTTGGACTGTGATATGCTTTGGGTCTTGACTTCATGAGCAGACATAATGTATCACTAAATCTTGGTAAAAATGTGCTGTATATACAAGGTAGAAAAGTAAATGCTACCTATGGACGACAGGTCCAAACAACAGAACCAGTTGTTAGGAGAGTAACCATTTCAGAAAAAACAGTGGTACCACCTAATTCAGCAATTAGGTTAATATGTGATGCTACATCCATACAGAGTGACTTTGTAATTGAGGCAGTGAAGGCCCAACCACTGTTAGTGCCAAGAACTGTATGTACCGGCGGGCAAACACCAGCCATTTGTCTGGTGAACGTCGGCGACAATCATGTCACCCTGAAAAAGGGGGAGATCATCGGACATGCCGAAGAAGTTACAGTTATAACTTCATTACCTGAACCCAGAGACAGACAGGTGAACAATGTAACAAGTTCAACACAGAGAAAATTCTCTGATCATTTACATGATTTGTCCCAAAGGTCATGTAGAGAGTTATCAGAATCTGATGAGGCTCATCTGAAAAAGATTATAGATGCTGAAGTTCTTCAACCCTCGATACCTGAGTGGACCCCTGCACAAGTGCTTTTCAGTAAAGGGGAGGGGGAGAGAAGAGATTAAGTCATCCAATGGACACCGTTCAGCCCATTGGTGAATCATCTGTTTTCTGTTTTACAGATATGGCTGAAAGTGATGACAAGGAAGCTATGAAAGACCAATTTGAAGAAATTGAAGAAACTGAATCTTCCTTTTCCAGCACTGATGCTGGAAGTGATTCCAGTTACCACAGTGATGTCACAGTCATTCTACAGACTGAGTCCGATACTGACTGTGAAGAACCAGGAGTGGTTCGACCTTGGAGTCTCCAGGTAACGGCCAGAGGCCGTAGTTTGGAAATGAATACAAACCAATTGGAAGGTTTGGCCACTGTGAGGACGGTGGAAGTCCAACCTTGTAAGCCTGAGACATCTGATAGGTCCACATCAATGGACGATTCTGTTGATGGCCAGCCAGAGGCGGCTGGATCCAGCTTGGACAATGAGGGCCCAGCGGAACCGTTTGTTCCCTGTGCTAAGACGGTAGAGACCACCCTGCCCAAGCGTCCACCGAGAAAACGGAGGAGGTAGCTTACCAGTCCTTAGGCTGGTATCCTCAAGTTGTATATATTGGACAGTAAGTGTGACCGAGGACAGGTTCACACTAAGATATATATATCCTTAAGGTATAAGGACGATCCAGAGATGATCCGTTTAGTTCTTTTTCGTTTTTTATTAGATATTCCCTCCGTGAGGAAAGTTTTTATATGTATATATAGGTGTAAATATCCAATTCGTAGAGTTAGATTATTGGAAATTTGAGGATGTATTAATGAATTCGAGATATACATTTCCCGATAAGTTTTCGTAATTTAACTTGTGAGTTTAAGTTGTTTGGAGAGGTCCGTTTGACTGTTCACAGACCGTCTGTCTGTGTTAGGGAAGTTGAGTTACACTTGTGATGTTATAGTTTTGCTAAGAGACTTGAGTTATGTTTTTATTGGAAATTTAGGATGTGTCCTT
>MJUU01011930.1:78866-93967 GCA_002080025.1 Modiolus philippinarum | reverse complement strand
TTAATTTTCCCTTTTGACGTGGCTTAGTCAGGGTTTAAACCCTTCCTTGTCAAAATGGGGGGGGGAGTGTGGTAAAATAGCACGTCATACGGGGGTTCCCCAGTTAGGTACCATTACGTCTATGGTGGATGCCGAGAACTCCCGAAGTACTTCATACCGGGGATGAATGGTGATACCAGAGGGATCCCGGTTTTCCCGCTAAGTAACCAGTCAAGCAGAACCCCCAAGTGATTAGGACCACGAGGAGTCTGCATTCCAGCGGATGACACCAAGCAGGACAGGTATATCCCAGTCATTCAGTGTATTATCTTGACCCACGTATTAGCGGGGAGGGTAGAATTCTCTGGGCCTAGCAAACCCCTTGTAGAGAGAATTCCTGTGGCAATATTGCAGGACTCAGGGACCCAATATTTGCCCCACCGAAGCTCCGTTGTTATTCCCAAGGGTTATAATTAATGGCAGCGAGTTTCACCACAAAGTAAAATACTTGGTACCAAATTATTTCAAAATTACAGGAAGAAGCTGATTGTTGCCCTCTTTTAAACCATGCACAAATCATAAAAATTGGACCGGAAATTAAGTCTTGAGAATTTTTTAACATCGGCTGTTTACATGAAATGCACATGGAAATTTTTTTGTGCGTACTGTATTATGGCCATGCCGTGTAGCTTCCTAAAATATCTTTTTCCTGGTATAATTTCGATTTGTCGGCACGTTCACTTCTACAATATTTTGTAAATAAGGAGTAATGCATCTGAGACTTCAGAAATTCGAAGGAGGTGTAACCCGAACGATTGGTCAATGGTCCGGTTACTTGATTCTTCTGGCTGATATGAACACAACATGGATCGTATGATTGATCTTTGTATTCTAAGAAATAACAAAAATACTGTGTAACAGATCTAGAGTTTGGTAATATATATATATCTATAAGACAATGAAATATTTACTGTACATCATTTTAAATGGTTTCATACCAATGCGTAAAGAGGTATCAAAACAACAATATATTTACTGTCTATCATAGTATACAAAACGATTCCATTATTATAAATTCAAAAGAAGAAATGTTTACTGTTCATCATATAAATATCAAATATTTTTAATAATAAAAGGGAAAGATATTTTTTGTGAAGATTTGTTTATGTTCAATTTTTCATTTAATTTTACTAATGTTTTTTATTATTTATTTCTTCATTTTTATATATAATAACTCTTCACATTCCCGGCCTTTTTTTTTATTAGCTCACCTGGCCTAAAGGCCATGTGAGCTTTTGCCATCACTTGGCGTCCGTCGTCCGTCTGTCCGTCCGTCCGTAAACTTTTCACATTTTGGCTATCTCCTCTGAAACCACTGAACCAATTTCAACGAAACTTTACAGGAATGATGTATGGAAGGTTCTTTACTTAGTTTGCCGAAATTTTTCCGATACGTCAAAAAACATGGCCGCCAGCGCTGAACTTAGATTTAACATTGGACCCTATGGGAAAAAGCATATATTTGCTATCTCCTCTGAAGCTACTGAAGCAAATTGAACCAAACTTTACAGGAATGATGTATGGAAGGTCCTTGACTTAGTTTGCCGAAATTTTTTCGATCCGTGAAAAAACATGGCCTGCGAAAAGCAAATATCTCCTCTGAAGTTACTGAAGCAAATGGAACCAAACTTTACAGAAATGATGTATGGAAGGTCTTTTACTTAGTTTGCCGAAATCTTTTCGATCTGTGAAAAAACATGGCCGCCAGCATAGAACATAGTTTAACATGGGACCCTATGGGAAAGGCAAATATTTGCTATCTCCTCTGAAGTTACTGAAGCAAATGGAACCAAACTTTACAGGAATGATGTATGGAAGGTTCTTTACTTAGTTTGCCGAAATTTTTTCGATGCGTGAAAAAACATGGCCTCCAGCGCAGAACATAGTTTAACATGGGACCCTATGGGAAAAGCATATATTTGCTATCTCCTCTGCAGCTAATGAAGCAATTTGAACCAAACTTTACAGGAATGCTGTATGGAAGGTCCTTTACTTAGTTTGCCAAAATTTTTTCGTTCCGTGAAAAAACATGGCCGCCAGCGCAGAACATAGTTTAACATGGGACCCTATGGGAAAAGCAAATATTTGCTATCTCCTCTGAAGTAATTGAAGCAAATGGAACCAAACTTTACAGGAATGATGTATGGAAGGTCTTTTACTTAGTTTGCCAAAATTTTTTCGATCTGTGAAAAAACATGGCCGCCAGCGCAGAACATAGTTTAACATGGAACCCTATGGTTGATTGATTGATTAGTTAGAGTTTAACGTCCAATGAGCAATATTTCAGCTATATCAGGACGAGAACAAGTTAATCAATTCAAAACAAATTGTAAGCAAAAGAAGAAAGAAATAAAGGTGGAAGGGACAACCGGGGCAACGACTTTTGATTGCCACTGGAAAAGGGGAGAAATGGGTAGGGGCAGGAAATTTAGCCTTCTATACGACACCCAGTGCGTCTGCTCTCTTTAGAGAAATATAGAAGGGGTCTTTATACTGCATGGAGCGTGGCGGAACCCTATGGGAAAAGCAAATATTTGCTACCTCCTCTGAAGTTACTGAAACAAATGGAACCAAAATTTACAGGAATGCTGTATGGAAGGTCCTTAACCTAGTTTGCCGAAATTTTTTCAATCAGTGAAAAAACATGGCCGCCAGCGCAGAACATAGTTTAACATGGGACCCTATGGGAAAAGCATATATTTGCTATCTCGTCTGAAGCTACTGAAGCAACTTGAACCAAACTTTACAGGAATGATGTATGGAAGGTCCTTTACTTAGTTTGCCGAAATGTTTTCGATGCGTGAAAAAACATGGCCGCCAGCGCAGAACATATATTAAAATGTGACCCTATGAGAAAAGCAAATATTTGCTACCTCCTCTGAAGTTACTGAAACAAATGGAACCAAACTTTACAGGAATGCTGTATGGAAGGTCCTTTACCTAGTTTGCCGAAATTTTTTCAATCAGTGAGAAAACATGGCCGCCAGCGCAGAACATAGTTTAACATGGGATCCTATGGGAAAGGCAAATATTTGCTATCTCCTCTGAAGTTACTGAAGCAAATGGAACCAAACTTTACAGGAATGATGTATGGAAGGTCCTTTACTTAGTTTGCGGAAATTTTTTCGATCTGCGAAAAAACATGGCCGCCAAAGCAGAACATACTTTTACATGGAACCCTATGGGAAAAGCATATATTGACTATCTCCTCTGAAGCTACTGAAGCAAATTGAACTAAACTTTACAGGAATGATGTATGGAAGGTCCTTTTCTTAGTTAGCCGAAATTTTTTTCGATCTGTGAGAAAACATGGCCACAAGCATATCTGAAATGTATAGAAGATCCTTTGCAAAAATTATTCATTTCAATAGGATCAGACAAAAAACATGGGTGCTAATGAAGAACATAGCTAAACATTTGACCCCATTGGTAAGGAAACATTTTTTTTTAGTCATGTATGGTGTAGAAGCATTTTGACAGGTGAGCGATACAGGCTCAGTCTCTGAGCCTCTAGTTCGTTCCTGTATCTTTTTGCAAAAATGTAAAGACAAACTGAAACTGTAAAGATGAATATACATATAACCGTGCCAGACCATACCTACGACCTGGAATGATTTTGTGAGTATCGCGAAAACTTTCAAATGATATGTATGAATTTTTTTGTAGACCCGCTCTTTGTCACGTTTCTTCAGAATAAAAATTAAAAAATAATTGGATTTATGTTTCTTTACTTTAATTTCCGAAACAATGACTCTTCCGTACAGAAAGAAACATAAAACCAGAGACATATGATTAATTACTAGTATATGTCTCTGCATATAATTCACAAATCGAACAAAATAATAATCACGGTAAGTACATTTGTATTGTTTGCCAATTAACAAAACTCACTGCAGTTCACACTTTCGATTTCGTCATAAAGCCAATATTTTTATCGATCCTAATATTAACAGACACTCAGTCTCAACTCTTCAAGAGTTCATGTTAACATGTACACGTTGGAGTTATGTCCATCGGGTTGATAGTGAGGTCTAAATGTCTTTATACTCTTTTGCATAATTGAATATTTTATGTGATTTCCAAATTTTGTGTCCGCACAAGATATGTTAATAATGGCCAATTTTGTTCTGTTATAATTCTTTTTTTGGTTTACTGGTTGATCTAGCAAACGATTGTGTATTGCATATGTTCTGTGTAGCAGAGACATTTAAACGTGTAAACTTGTAAATTTATGTCTTTGGCTGTAACGGTTGTTGCTTGACATGTAATGTCTAAATAAGTCAAATATTGGAAAGCTTAATATCTTATGATATCCGTTTACTTTATCATCACTTGTCTTGTTGATATCAAAAGGTAAAAGGTTAGCTATTTAGAAGAAAAAAACAATTATGCAAAGTATGTCCTGGATTGTTTACTTTCAATGCATGTAAATTCTGTGAAATCCAGACACGAAAGTCCAACTTGGCTTTTTAAATGTTTCACATATTTTTATTTGCAAAAGTATAATCTCAAACGAATTATACCTTTTCCATTTTATCTTTATCTTTTAAAATATGTAATAAATAGCAATAATGGATGTTGCTTTGATGTTGTGAGCAAATAGTTACTGATTGTTCGATTATTTTGGTTTATATTGAACTTTAAGGAAACAATAGCACTGGCGGATACCGAGGGCATCCTGAAGCTTGAAACCAATCCTTTTGTAGAAAAAAAATATTCGTGCAGAAGTTAGACACATATTAACAAAAAAAAAAAAACAACGAAAAATGACCGAAATCTTCTTTTACAAAGGCTGGATCCACCTGTGAGCGAACTCAAAAGAATTCTAAACATAGGAAGTCATTTTACTACAGTATTAGTACACCCTTTACTGTTTAAGTAATCAAATATGCAATTACATACACAGGTTAAGTATATTGATGAAGTTTCATTTTGCGGTCTTCTCGAACTGTTCGTTTTGTATGCATTGGTCTTTTAATTTCATTCACCCGGGGTCAATAAATTAAACCACAAGCTGTCAAATTTAAATGTTATCATTCAAATCATCGGGAGGCCAAGAAGACACAGGGAAAGGTAGGGAATTTAAATTAGCCCCGTTTTTCATAAGAAAACACTTGGCACATCACCTAAAATATCTGTTTTATTGTTATAGAAGAGGTCACTAGGGTAATACCACCAACCTGACAACTTCCCCGCTGTTGTACCGTCTGATAGTACGACATTATTATCATATTGACACCTACCAGTTTTCATGTAATGCATTCAAAAGTTGCCTACTACAATATCACTGGGGTCGAAGTGAGTATCGAGAAGTTCCTTTTTTTACGCGAATGCCATTTAATTTCTAAAAAAGTGACTTGATTATGTGCTTTATTTACGTCAATGTGCACCTTTTTGCAGTCAATTTGTTATTGATTTTAATAAGGCATTTAATCGAGTCGCATCTATGACATAAATAGGGAAACTCTCGATACGCACTTCGGCACCTTTGAATATGAATTATTTTGTAAATAAATGATTAAATCATGGCCCCAGTGAAACCTTACTTGTCATGAAAATAAATAATTTGATTTTGATTTGAAGAATAAACTTTTTGTTGCAAATGTAAATGAATAATTTGATATGCCATTTGATGAAAAAATAAATAAATTTGTTCGAGATTTTTATGAAAATAAATAATTTTCAAGACAAAATCGCCAAAGCCCTCCCCCGAAAATCAAATGGTCGTCCCCTTAGATCATCTCTGATAGCAAAGCAGGCGGTGTATTTTAATGAAGTTTTCCGTCAGGAAAACTTCATATTGCTGTCGAAATTGGAATTATCCAGAGTACAAATATGGTTTAGATTATAATTTTGCGCCAAAATTGTTTGTAGACTTGACGATATCTTTCCAAATATGACTTTAAACATGTATCTATGAAGACATTGTATTTATGTGAGCATCATGAAAACGGGAATGAAAAGAACACAGGAATATATATATATAGTGTAAACAGGGCGCATGTTATATATATGATAAACAAAACTTAGTTATGTAACATTTCATGACAACATTACCTGAACGACGTTCGTATCAAAATATCGAATGTTCAGATGTAATCCAGAGGTGAACCAGGTGTCCATGTGTTTTATACAAATGTTTTAAGTGTTTTCAATAGACCAAAAGACCTGTCCGCAGACTTTATTAAAGAACTATAACATTTGCAAGACTGGAAAGATTTTCAAGTTTTGAATACAAAATGACTATATTGTACGGACTTTGGCTGAAATTTTATGGACTCCCAGGATGGACTACTATCGCCAATAACTACCTAAACATAACAAAAATAGTTCTGTTCAAAACATAGTCTAATACATGTACTGATTATGCATGTGCACAGTTTATCGTCAAAATTATTCTCACTCTTTCTCTCTCTTTTTGTAAAATTTATTTTCTTTGAAATATAACATTCTTTTTATACAACTCAACAGGAAAACCTCTTTTTTTACAACTCAACAGGGAAAACCAAATAGCAGTGCTCTGTACTTTGATTTATCCTGTTCAAAACAGTGAAACGAATTAGATATGCAATGACGTAATGAACAAAGAAAATAAAATAAAATATCTCATAAGGGGAGAATGGTCCAAGAGTTGGCGCACCCTTTTCTGAACATATTTTAAAACATACAAAACAATAAATGGCTTTTTGAGGACGTGTATTGTAAATTAGGCATGAGCTATAGTTTACCATGTTTACGTAAATTGTACTAATACCCGTCACGGTGGTATTGAAGGAGAAAACGAGAGTGCTTGTCGTTCTATATTGAAAAATATGTCTCTGTTTCTGTATAAATAAAGGGGGGACAGGGAGAAAGGAGATAGGGACGGGAGAATGGAGAAAAGTGAAAAGAAATTGAGAAAAACAAAAGGGAGACCGAGAGAAAGAAGGGAGGGGAGAGAAAGAATAGAGGCGCCCCCAGTCTAATTTTAAAATAGGCACGAGCTAGTTAACGTAAATTGTACTAAATATTCGACACGGTGGTATTGAAGGAGCAAACGAGAGTGCTTGTACATCTATATTGAAAAATATAGATAATAATGAAAACTCATGATGTCTCCGATTCTATATAATTAAAGAGATGGACAGGAAGACTGAAGGAGAAAGGGGAAAAGGGACGGGTTTAAAGAGACAAGGGACCAGAAAGGGACAAAAACAAAAGGAAAACTGGGAGACAGGAGAGAAGGGGGAGAAAGAAGAGACGCCAGAGTCCGCCCCTCAAAAATGATAAAAAATAAATAATGAGATAATAACCAGTCAAAAGTAGCGCAATGCCGAGTTAATTCAAGGAAAAAATAAAACTTCGAAAAGCTCGGTAGCATATAGCTGTCAACTACAGTCCAGGGTGGATTTTAACGGGAACGTAGAGAACCATGGCACGTCCCCCCTTTTCACAAGTCCATTAAACTATTTCTATACTGTAATTCAATACTTCTTTACATATTGTACGTTTGTATGATCATTATAATCCAGTAATTCCCAGCGAGTGACTTCGTCGTGTTAGTATATCTGATGACGAATTATGTTCAACGAAATACATATAAAGTATGTCATATCAATTTCTAAAATCCATAATTTATTTATTTCCTTATTAATTTTGAAATTACACAAATTTAAAACATCTTTAACACGTTCGAGTCACTACAACATTGATTTATGACGCCCTCGGGCTAATTAACACCTGGTCAAGGTGACGGGTGATGTCTTGAGTACTTGTTTATTACATTTTAATTGGGTAGATGTTGCATCATTCTACCAATAGCGGCTTCCTATTTCTTATGTTTAATACAGTCACTAACAATTTACTCTGTACCAAAAAATATAAGAAATATATATTAAAAATAACCTTTTAAAGACAAAATCCACCATAATCGTATTTGCATATGCAGAAAAAGAACTCAATATATAAATATTTTTTCATCAATCATGTTCACTTCTTTTATATTATTATCTTAAACTGTTATCCTGAAAATCGGTCCAAACAAACACCAAAGAATTACCCGCAAGAAACATTTATTAAGGATTAAATACACCAAATTAAGTGTTATAAAAGGGTTTTTTCTGTGAGAGTAAAACATATAAACAAGAAGTGATATGGATTGAAATCCATATCAACTGGTCGACTCTAATTGTATAACAGTAGCTTTTACAAATTGTGGCCAGTGCTTATAGTTTCTCTAGATTGCCCTTTGACATTTAAACACCTCTTTCAAGATAGTCACCAGTGGGCGACATAGATTAACATTGAAAACCCTTTGACATTTCAACACCTCTTTCAAGATAGTCACCAGTGGGCAACATAGATAAACATTTGAAAACATATGATATATGATAACATATGGAAAAAAACATTTGAACTATATTTAAATAAGGCACAGACTATCTGATTTTCAGGGGGGCTAGGATTTTCATCCGAGCCGGGAAATTTTTGCCAGATTATTTTTTTCTAATATACACTCATATTGCTAGGAAATTTTGTTGAGCCAGGTTAATTTTCTAATGGACATAAAAATCAGAGCCAGATTATTTTTTCAACCCAGGTGCTGGTCAGGGAATATTCTTGGGTAAAAATAGGGGCCAGACTGATCTTTTTTCTAAAAAATACCACCCANCCCCCCCCCCCCCTGAAAATCAAATGGCCCGTGCCTAATCTGCACCAAAATATACTATTAAAAGTCTCTTTGGAAAAACCGCCGTGCGCGGTCCCGGCTGAAGAATAGGCCCGCAGCATCCTCTGAGCTTGGAGTATGAGCCATCTTTACAGAGGACCCCGAGGGAACCCCGGGATATAGAAATAGGACCCAGTATCTCCGGCTTGCGGGGTGTGACCCCTCCTAAACGGAGGCTGACCCCGAGAGTCCCGGGATATAGAAATAGGACCCATTCCGTGGTTGTGCGGGATTAATAAATACACAACCCATCTTTCGGATGGGATGTAAACTCAGGTCCACGTGTTGGAAGAAAGTCCACGCTTCCTGCACGTTAAAGAACCCTTGTAGCAAGCTCTTTTTGGGGTGGTCCGTAGGTGATCGGCTACAAGGCTAAATTCCCCGCCCTTGACAATTTCACCCTACTTTTCCAGTGGCAGAATTTCCCGTCCCATGGCCATTTCCATACCCCAAAGTGATTATTTATCAACAAACTTGTTCTCGTCTTGATATAGCTGAAATATTGCTGAGTAGACGTTAAACAATATTCAATCAATCAATCAATCTTTGGAAAAACGGCGTTCAGCATGCGCAGGTCTGAATTTCATTCAATGATAGTCGCCAGCCTTACTATATGGGAAATTACTTTGGAATTACTAAACTAATTTGTATCAAACTTTTTTATACCCTTTCCAAAGTCCCTTTTGAAAAACGGCGTTCGGGTATAGTGGTATCATATAGACATATCTTAGTCCCTGTCCCAACTTAAGAATATTTGTTATGAATACTCTCTATAGTTTGAATTTTGCATGTGTCAGCATTTTGACTACCTAGTCTAAACAAGGACACTTAAATTTTCTCTCACGTCGAAAACTTTACAAAATAATTAAAAATAGACTAAAAATAATTATCTACAACAAAAACACAGAAGTTATTATTTTCACGAAAATGTATTCCTTAAAAAATAAAAATTTCCCGGTTTCAAACTTGAAATTGAGAGGCTATATTTTGATCACATAAAAACTAATATATTGTAGGTTATTTTATTTTTCATTTTCATTTCTGCATACAAAAGACATTATAGCAGTGTTAAGGGGAAATTGAAAATTTGGAAGTCCTATTCCTATTCCGTCCACAGTTCATCTCCCTAAGCTCCCCTACCTGCCCACAATCTCCATTTGTGGGTCTTTTCCCATGAGACATAAGATGAATTTTTAAAAGAAAATTTATGAGAATACCCCCCCTTTTTTAGAATGATTCACCTGTTCACCCTTGATTGCTCAAGTACGTGCAACTTAACTTTGGCCTGGATCAAGTGTACACTGATTCATCAACAATGGCCTTAAATTATCTTTGTCCCTGTAACTGCAAGAATTACCTTTCAATGCAACAACTTAATTATCTAATGAAAGAAAATAATTATTTGTACCACAATACCCCTAGCGAAGCTATTTTCAAACTGGCCTCCCAGATTAAGTAGAGGCCACTTTCTCTGCATGATTGAACACATTGTTTTGAAAATCTGAAGTCCAAATACGTAAGACTATCTCGAGGGGTCACAAGTAAAAGGAGATATCTGCTTAACAAATATATATACTTATATCACCTTTTACCTGTGACCCCTCGATCTGTATCTGTATTTGTACGTTGTAGTATCCCTGCTGGGCTTTGATACAACGGAATGAGAGAGCGCAGGTATAATCGCGCGAGCAGCTATATATAGCTGCTTTGAAATCCTCGATAGTATTGGATAACACTATGTGGTCTTCTAAGTTGTTCCAGTCAATTGTTGTTCGTACTAAGAATGAATGTTTGTATTGCTCTGACTTTGTTTCGGGACTAGAACTCGCAACCCTTCATGTTACTACTCTAGAGATGGTTTACTAACCACCTTTCTAACTACACCACGTCCGCCGTGTATACTTTTCGATCAATAAACCTATTTATCTTTACAACTCACATTTTGGAAGAAAAATATAAAAACATGTATACCTTAATAGAAGTTGCCTATCATGTCATTTAACCAAACGGTCATACCGATTGCGCCACGGAGACTACACATAATTCTTTGAAGTAACTACTAGCTTTTTTCAGTAGTTGAAAAATGAAATACTTCGCAAAAATGTTTATTATACCCAAGACGAGATTCGAACCCTCGTCTCTACAATAA
Organism: Modiolus philippinarum; assembly: GCA_002080025.1. Lineage (NCBI taxonomy): Eukaryota > Metazoa > Mollusca > Bivalvia > Mytilida > Modiolidae > Modiolus > Modiolus philippinarum. Next base: position 83,072 of record MJUU01011930.1, on the reverse strand, counting down.
AATACATTATTTTAACGGCGAACTCGCTAACCGTTACACCACCAAATCATAGTAAGTACATTGTTTATTAATGTACTTATAGTTAATGAAAACTAATCAGATAATTTTAAAAGTCGTATAAGATATGGATAAAATAGTTTTTATTGTGGTACAAGTTAGATACCGTACATTTCAAAGAAAAGAAATTATTATCTTTTGTTTGAAATGTACGATATCTTATACAGAATCATCAACAGCAATATAGGTCACGATTGAGAGTGACCAACGGTTGCGCACTAATTTCTAATTATTATTTAATTAGTGAATATACTTCAGATCTATATTTGTGTATCTCAATCATCAATTTCATTGGATAGATTATTAACTAAAACAATTTCACTAGATTTCGATTCATTAGTTATACCTTAATCTAACAACTATCAAGGAACTCTTTTCGCGCACCGAAAATGAGTAATTTGTGACCGATCCTAATACTGGTCTTCAATAAATGATTTATCAGGAACTGATATCGACCAGGATAAAAATATATTGCAGCGTTTTTTCTACTTCGGATATTGTATTCAATCGTGCCATAAAAGCAAATAGTATACTAGAGTAAAAATCATACACCAATGACATAGAGCATTCAAATTGCAGTTTTTTTGTAAAAATATATTTAATTTATTTAAATAAATTGTTTCGTGCTTCTGCTGACTATATCAAAGTACATAATACATGGTAAATTTGTGTTAGCAAAATGTAGAATAACTGATTTTCACGAGTGTAAACCTCGTTCGATTCTGAGGGGCGGACCTTTTTCGGTATGCGGGATTTGATTATAATTTAAGTTTGGGATTTTGGGAAATAAATGCACCGGGAATCTGAATTTCATCTGTTTTTAAGTTCCTTAAATTTGTAGTTCGGGATTTCGGAATTTAGTAAAAATAAAGTTGGGATTCCGGGATGAGGACCCCCTTCGCAACCCTTCAACCCCCAATATTCATAAAAGTTCCACTGCAAGAACAAGCACATTGCTAAACATATTAATATAGTAAGTATTGCCTATTTTCACAAGGCGCGCTTATGTTCATTTAATTTTTTACTAAGCAGACTGTGTTCGTGTTTATGCATTTGCTCATTATTGAGTTTACCCTCCACACGGACACTTTTAAGGGGGCGCTACACTATTTCCATACGCCAATTTTTGACACAGTACAAAAATAGTACTATAGAATATTGTGCATTTTAATTTGTATTGACTCCAGCCAATTGATACATGTTTTAATCAACACGAGCATAGAATATCACTAGGTGAATGATTGGGATCACAGACCAGTTGAGAAAACATGTTTAAGTTGCGTAACAAGTTAGAACGGATCGAATGTTCTCTGTTGCGACTATGTACAAAATTAGCCAGAACGTTTCAGTTGAATTTTATTTTCTTATTTGGTACACAACACATGGCTAAAATGTATTTATTTTATAGTGTTGGTGATCTTTTAACGGAATAACAAGTTCCCGCACCTGGGAAAATTCATTTCTATTTTATGTGAATTTTTGAAATCACGGAATTTTAACATAGGAGTTGATGGGAGGCCGTAATAGTGGTGTGCCTCCTAAAAGGTAGACTTTCTAGATAGGAACTCTCGTGTAATTGAAGGCGGAAACGATCCCATCGGATACCAATTAGAAGGAATACTAGATCTCTAAAATTATTGAAATATACGTATACCACATAAAACACAAACTTTTTATGAAATTGAAGTGCATTTTAAATTTTTCCTATATGACAATTCTTTAACTAAATTTTAATTGACGAAAAACAATTAACCTGAAGTGCTACAAATAGATTAAATATAAATCACCCTTAGCTCAACAGTGTTCATTAATTTGAACAGAACAGAATTTTTATTTGGTTTAAAATCCAATATACATAGGATTGATACCAATACATAGAAAACGTCACAAACAAGTTATTATTACTAAAAACATAGTAGCCCTGTAAATTAATTAGTAATTCCCTCTAAATGTATTTAAGTATTGATTTTTTACATATATAAACAAATCTGTTATCGGATTGAACGCGATTCAAAAGTCCCGTACCCAAAAGATGCGTATTGTTCTAAATGTATACACTTCGGATTTTCAACTCGCATGCATGGATGCAGTTGCACGGCCTTCTCTCTGAGAGAATCACACCTCTCTTATCGAAGGGTCCTGTAAAACTGGATATTGGAGAAGATGGGATGGAGGGCTGTAGAAAACTGAAAAATTTGTGGGAATTATGGGATAAAGAGGTGCGAGATAATGAGTTGACAGATGATAGAAAGGAGATGGGTGGGGTTGGAGAGAGTGGCCCGCTAAACACCCGAGGCACTTCCTCCTTTACTGGTACTAGACATTCTTTACTGCTTTAGCAAGAAAACTCTATATTCCTCGAAGACTGAAACTATCATATGATAAATGATCAGACATAAGTTGACAAAAACTGTCAAATTGCAGAATTCAGATTTGTAAAAAATATAAAGGAATGAATTTATTATGTATGCGTAAGGACGAATATTATGTCTCTGGCCCAGTGTGCTGTCGAAATTTCTAATGTTCCTGCCGGTGCACAACAGAAAAAAGAAAAGAAGTAAACAACCTTTCTTCTTTCTTCTTTATATCCATTGACTACCAAATTTGGTTTAACTCGACCAGAAATCTGTCATATAATCTTAAAAAAGACAAGCCAAGTAGTAGGTGCATTTTCAACAAACAAAGGTATATGCAAGCTTATAAAACTGACTCTCTAAAACTCAAAGTAAACCCACAAAGAATATATTAAGACAGAGACATATAATTATATGTCTCTGACTAAGGCAGTCATTCCAACACTAATAGCTCGATTGTACACACGGAGTTGCATACAAATTGCCATTTTTTGTCCTTATGTAGATAAATTGTCAGGAATGCATAGTTTTTGTTTTAAGTCAACTTTTTGTTCACAAGGTTCTTTGTTTTCTACTTCTTATTATGGTTATCAAATATACAATAATTCTCTATTAAAAGTACTGGAATTCTTGTTTCTAAAAAATAATTTTGATATTTAATATTTTTTTAATTTATATTTTCTGTCTTTCAGTTTCACCTAAAAGCCCGGGCAGATTTCGATTTATATGAGATTTTTTTTAGTTTAAATGATAACTTATTTTTGTGGGTTTTCCATGTTTCAAGGTAAAATTATACAGTTCATATGTTGCATATTACATTTACAATATACAACCATGTCATGCCTACGGGTGTACGACTGAGGCTTAGGACAATAATTTGTGTGCAAAAGTCAGCGACAGCGACTATAATTTCCGCGACGTCTTTCCTGTGTATTGTATGCAAATTCAGTGACATTGAACTTTAAATAAAATATATAAAATATAATGTAATAAAATATTAATTCATATTAATTTTCATATACATTGATGTAATTTTATAGCAATGGAATCGACATGCGTACGAAATCACACAATGTATTACGGAAAAACTTAATATATATAAATTGTACCTTCTGTTCTTGTTTACGAATTACTTCTCGAAATCGACGAATGTATTTGTTTACCTCGATTGGCTATTTAGCACACGAGTTGAACTGGACACCAAAATTTGCATCATACTCACGTGATTATGGAATTGTCTGATTTTTTATTCACTTTTGATAATGCACGGTTATGTAATTGTCTGCTTGTTTATCTGAAAATCGGTTTTACTAAACGATTGCTTTACTCAAGCCAGGTGATCTGTGGAGCGCGTGTTATCAATCACTTATATCCCCGCTTAAGCGGGTGATACATGTATTTACTGATCATGGTGTCCTTTCATTCGTACGTTATACTATATAAAGCTGTAGAACTGCGAAAATGAGGTCCTTATTAGGCAATTTTACTTCATCAAATATAATTAATCTTCTTATTATATGTTGTAAACAATTGTGAATTTGTATGACATTGTATAGTTTATATTTTGCTTTAACCCGTTAGGGTTTATTTGTGCAAATAAAGATTTATTGGACGGTTATTCCGTCCGCCATAGTTTACATACTTTGTGGCGATAACTCATCCTATATCACTTGGTGAAATTTAATGAAACTTTCAGAGAATGTTCAGTGCAAAATGCCATTGTGCAACAGCTATTTTCTTGGTGATTTTTTACTTCTGGAATCAAATGTTGTTTTTTTTTGGGGGGGGGGGGGGG